>PVKS010002525.1:0-10033 GCA_004027875.1 Aplodontia rufa
AGAAAAGAAAAGAAAACCTTCATACTGTCCCAGAGATTTCGGTATGTTGTTTCCTCATTCTCATTCAATTCCAAAAACTTCTTCATTTCTGTTCTCTTTTATCCATCCTTCATTTAAGAGAGAATTATTCAATTTCCAAGTATTTAAGTAGTTTCTGTTGTTTCTCTTATTGTTGATTGCTAAGATCATAGCATTGTGGTCTGACAGAATACATGGGATTATATCCACTTTTTTGTGTTTGTTAAGATTACCTCGGTGAACTAGGATGTAGTCTATTTTAGGAAAGGATCTGTGAGCTGCTGAGAAAAAGGTAAATTCAGCTGCCTTAGGATGGAATATACTGTAGATGTCTGTTAAGCCCAGTTGATTAATAGAGTTGTTCAGATTGGAGATGTCCTTATTGATATTTTGTTTTGATGATCTGTCTAGAGTTGATAGTGGTGTGTTGAAGTCCCCTACTATTATTGTGTTGAGATCAATGAGGGGATTAATGTCCTTAAGTATTTTTCCATATATTTGGGGGGATTGTAATTGGTGGCATAAATGTGAATTATCATTATGTCTTCTAGGTAAACTGTCCCTTTTAGTATGATAAAGTGACCCTCTTTGTCCTTTCTGACTAGTTTTAGCTGGAAATTAATGTTATCAGAAATTAGAATTGCCACGCCAGCTTGCTTTTTTGGGCCGCAGGCCTGGTAGACATTTTGCCAACCTTTCACTTTCAGTCTGTGTCTATTTTTGAGTGTTAAATGTGTCTCCTGTAGACAAAATATTGTTGGATTTTGTTTTTTGATCCAGTGAACCAGTTAGTGTCTTTTAATTGGGGCATTGAGACCTTTCACATTCAGAGTTAGAATAGATATGGGAGGCTGAGCCTCAGACTTTGTGACTATTACAGTTTTGAGTCATCTTGGAAGTCATTTTGTTTCTAATGTGATTATTGACTTGCCCTTGTTTAAGGATTTAGGGTATCATTAGCATTTTCTTCTGAATGGAGAATATCCTTGAGAATATTCTGTAGTGCAAGATTTGTGTTCATGTATCTTGCTAACTTGAGTTTATCATTGAAGTATTTAATTCCCCCATCACATTTAAAGCTGAGTTTTGCAGGATATATTGTTTTTGATTGGAAATTGCTGTTTTTCAAAACCTGAAAGATATTGTTCGAAGCTCTTCTGGCCTTCATTATTTGATCTAAAAAATCCATAGTGACCTAATTGTGAAACCCTTAATTCTGAGGAGTGTGAGGGCCCCTGGGCCACAGTGTCTGGCACCACTGCCCTGGACATTTCTTCCATTGCACAGGCTGATCGTTCCCTCCTGATTGTCCCTTCTCTTCTCACCTCTCAGTGAGCTACTCCAGCTCCTTTTCCTCTTTCCACCACCTGGCTTCCTCCTAGTGTTTATCCTCCCACCCCTCACTTTATTCATATCATGTCTTTCCTCAACCACGATTTTAATAACTTCCTGAATGAGTGACACCCAACTCTGTATGTGTCACCTGATTTCATCACCAGACTCTGTGCCTGTGAAGCCAGACACCTGCACCTTTGATGTTTCTTGGAAAGCCAAATGCAAATATTCCCAAACTGAGTGCACATAAACGTTACCGTCATCAATTCCCACCACCTGTCAGAAATGTATGAGTCATCTAAAGTTCCTCTTTCTCGTACTGCCTTTATCAATAACCGAGATCTAAAGTTTTGGCTTCACATGTTTCTGGAATTTCTCTTCTTATCCATCTTTCCATCTATTGCATGTCTTCAAAAATCTCTTGGCCTAGATTGCTACAAACCTTCCTAATGGACTTCTTGCTGCTAGTCTTTCAATCATCAAAAAAAAAAAAAAAAAAAAGTCCAGAAACATCATTCTGAAATATTCATGCTATTCATGAATATTCATGAATATTCATGAAATTCATTCATTCACCCGTTCATGCTACCTGCTGCTTCACACCCTTCAGTAGCTCCCAGGACCTTCAGCATAAAACAGAAACCAAAAGAAATAAACAAAAATCCTCAGGCCTTCTGTCACGCACGAGAGGCCTTTGTCGCTGGCAACTTTGCCCTTCCAGCTTTTCAATCTCATCTTCTTCTGAGTGTCCAGTCTTGCTTTTTTTATTTTTCTTTAACAAAATGGAATAACTTCTTGTTCTCTGTCCGCAATCTGCATCTCTTCTCCCTCTGCTGTGATGCACCTCCCTCCTGGACTTAGTAGTTGTTGAACTCCTATTCATCCTTTGAACTCTGAACAAGTATCCTCTCTTCTTCCAAAGAGTCTTGAATTTGGCAGTGTCAGTGCCCGGCTTCTCTGTTTGTGCTCTAGTTACGTGAAATGTGACTATTGGGGAAAACTGACAGAAACCCACACAGAACCGCCTTGGACAGCTTGTGGCAACTTTCTGTGAATCTACATTTCCAAGGTTTGAAAAGGTGCTTTATGATTATCTTCCACTTTATCATACAGTTTTTTAAAATGTATACTCAAAAGCTGAATTTAAAAAAAAAACTCAGGTTTTATTGCTCTGTCAAAAACACTCAGAAGTGGAAAATGGCATTATCCTGTGCAGAATATATAGCAGTGAAGAATTTATGACAGCTCGTCTAGTTTGGAGCCAGGTCCTGCTTCACATTCAATCAGTAGCTCTGTCCACCCCTCTTAAACCACTAGCACAAATCACAAGAGTTTAAAGGCAAGTAACACATTAATGTTATTATGGAACTGCTTTGATCCTGTGGTCACAGGAACCCCTAAGCATTTGCAGGTAATACACAGAGAACCTTGATCAGAAATCCCAACGTGAACTTAAGGGAAAACCACCATTGAAAGTTTGAGGAAGAGGCTGGAGCAGTGGTTCAATGGTTACGGTGCCTGCCTGGCATGCACTAGGATGTGGCTTCCAACACCAGCACTATGTACACAACGAAGAGTCGGAGCAACAAAAGTCACATGAAAATGAAATAAAATTGATTCTCTCCTCTCTCTCTCTCACTATCCTTCTCTCTTAAAAAAAAAAAAAAAGTTTGAAAAAGAAGCCAGATTACAGGAACAAAGAACAGAGATGCTGAGCCTAGACTTCTTTCAAAACTTGAATGGTAACAGGAGAAATACATTGGGATAGAGTGGTTATTTAAAAATGTTGGTTTATTTGCTTTGTTTATTTGAGGATAGGAGTCTTCGATTTAGGCTAGGGAAAGACTCCACTAGAGACAGGGAGATTCATTTAGAAAGCAAGCTTTGTAAGAGATGAAGTACGGCTCTTGAGATTTGGAAGACAGGGATAACAGAACAAGAGGAAGAAAACAGAGTGACAAGATGCTCAGTCTGTGGTTAAGGATTCGAAGTTCTGATTAACATTCCTTGTTTTTTCTTTAATGAACTAGGAGGCAAGAGCATCAACTGAAGTGGATGAAGTTATGGGATGAGTAGAGAACACGAGAGGGAAGGAAGTGTAGAGAAACTTTGAAACAAGTGCAAAGAGGGAATTTTTTTAAATCAAATTTAATTTAAAAGATTTAGAAACACCATTGGGAGAACAACTGAACATCAGACTTCAACGCATATAAATTAAGGTCACATCCTTTTTCACAATCAGATGAAATGGCATTATCCATCCCCCATCCCATCAGCCAGGGATCCTCCCTGGCTGAAGAATTCCAGGGTGTTTCCCCAGCAGGGGTGTGGAGAGAATGATCATCCTTGCTCTTGCCTTAAAGAGGAAAAACCAAAGCTTCTGTCCTTGCCAGGAAGCCTTGTGCTGTTAGTTTCTGCTGCAGCCCCAGCCATGTGGCCTGCCAATCACCCACAACAGGAAGGAGGCTGTCCCCCTGAACAGTGATCACCAAATCCTTGGCTCAAGAACACCCGTAACTTTTTTGGGGGGTGGTTGTTTTTTGTTTTTGTTTTTGTTTTTTTTCCAGGGATATGCTCCTTGCACATATCTAGGTTGATATCTAAAATTTTTCCATAATCAAAATAATTGCAAAAGACGACATTTCTCGCATATTGCAAGTACTACTATTTCAAAATAAAACAGATACATGCACCCAGAGGAATACAACCACAAGACACCCACCACATTAAAAACAGATGACAAGCCTCTTTGACAGCTGGATATTTTATGTTGTTCTTTTTTACCTTGAAATTATATTTTCATTCTTCTTCCCCCAAAGAATTTTCTCCAATCCTAACTTAATATATTGTTGTATTTGAATTAACACTACACTTGTTGGTTTATGATTGAAAAGACATAGTAAATATATTTATATTTTGGTTGATTATTTTTAAACATGAAAGTTAGATTTTTACTGCAGCTTCACTTTTATTTTACTTTATTTTATTTTTAAGAAAGAGCAAGAGAGAGAGAGAGAATGGATTTAGTTATTTTTTTCATCTGGCCTTTGTTTCCCTGACACATAATTACGTTTGGGGTACTGGAATTTGAACCTTGGTCCTTGCACATGCCAGATAAGTGCCCCAACCACTGAGCCACCACCCTTGCCCCGCATCCTCACCTTTAGCATGATGAATGAACACAAACGTGTTTCTGTGGTCTTTCATTGAGGATGTGGAAGGAAGTCCCGTCATACTTTCCTACGTACATTTCTGCATTGTTTAACTTACTGTAGCAAGCATCAGTATTTTGGTAATTGTTTAAAAAAAAAAAAACTTTGAAAGAAGCAATGTTAAGCCTCCCTGGAAAAATATTGTAAACCCAAAGAAACATTGACGGAATATTCTTCTTAATTCAGTGATTGTTACACACAATTCTTTTACATGAAGTAAAATTAATTCATATGCTTTGATTATTGGTCCTTACAGTTTAGAGAAGACACTCCTGGAACAAGGTCAAGTTCAGCATTTTTATCACTCATAATTGCAGGTAAATATAGGAAATGGCCTTAGGCAACTAGAGGAGTATGGAAGGACGGTAAGCGCTACTGGGGGTCCTGGGCAGTGTTAAAGGCAGGATGACTTCCAAAAGGACAGGCTGATTCTAGGTGGAGGGAGAAAGAGAGGTTGTAATGTGTGGATGGGCTCCCAAGTTGGGCTCAGGAGAGGAGGCCTAACCAGTCACCTCCCACCCCACAGCACAGGGACTTGGGAACCTCTCTTGTTAACAAATCCTTGCTTCCAGCAATATGCTAGACACCCCTCATGTAACCAACCACTTCAGTGGAAACAGGACTGAGAACCCATTTCATGGGGAAATAATCACATCATCCCTAAAAACAGGACAAGCAAACAAGTTGTGTAACCATGGATGGATTCAAGAAGAATTTTCCAAAAATGCTAAGCAGTCACATCAATCAGCTCTTCCCTGAGATAGCCAGACTTCCTGCACACAGAAAAATTCATCTCTATTGGTTAAAAGAGAGCGTTCCAAACAGCAATTCTTGTTCTACTAAAATGCACATAGAGCTGCCCATCAAGAAGAAGTGGGAGCCAAGGTAAATTTTCTGATAAGGTAAGAAGATATGGAATAAAGTTTTCATGGAGGATGTGTTAAAATAATGTAAAATAGCAATCTGAAATGTTAAGTACTGATCCAAAACACGTGAAAGTGGAGCGATGAATTGAAGGAGCTGGAGCTGGGAGGTGTCAGAGAAGGGATAGAGCACATAGCTGGGGGAGAAGGAAGGGAAGGGAGGAAGCTGAGACAGAATAGGGGACCCCAGACTGAAGCCCTTACGGTGGCTGAGACCACCTAGGGGGAATAAGGGGAAGAATGCCTGGTTCGGTCAGTGCCTGGGACATAACTGCCAGCTCAGTGGTGGCAGTGGAGAGGAGCTGAAGAGGGACAGCAGGGTGTTAAGGGGAATAAAGACAGAATTTCAAGGAAGAGACCTCAATAAAGAAAATGCTTCAGAAAATTCAGTGGAGCGCAAGGTGCTGTCAGGGGCTATTGGGTATCCTCAAACGCACATCGTATAAAATTCACCACTTTAACTATTTTCAGCTGCACAATTCCACGACATTAGGAACATTCACAACTTGGGCAACCGTCACCCCCACCTTCCTCCAGGACTTTTTCCTCATCTCAAACCTCAACGCTGAGCCCATTACACAACCTTTCGCCATTCTCCTGGCCCCCAGCTTTGGTAACTACTCTTCTGCATTTTGTCTTTAAGAATTTGACTATTCTAGCTCCCTCACCTAAGTGGAATGAGGCAATATGTGTCCTTCACTTAGCAAGATGTTTTCAAGGTTCATCTTGTAGAAGATATTCTAACATTTTAAAAAAATCAAATATTTTTCTGTGTGTGTGTGTGCGTGTGTGTGTGTATGTAATACCATTCGTCCTAGACACATAGAACTAGGAGTCTGAGACAGGGTGTTTAAAGTGCAAAGCCAGCTTTGGCAACTTCACCCAATTCTGTCTCAAAATAAAATGTTGAGAAAAGGGTTGGGGATGTGGTTCAGTGATAGGGCCCCCCTAGGTTCATTTCCCAGTACTGGAAATAAACACACGTAAATACTAGGGTTGGTTGTTGTGAACAATGCTGCCGTGAATATTGGTGTACATATATATTCAAGTCTCCGTTTTCAACTCCTTTGGGTTTTCATCTAAAAGCAAAATTGCTAGATCATGGTAATTCTATGTTTAAGATTTTGAGGAAACACTTTATCAATCTCCTTACCTGTTGCATCAATTCACATTTCCACCAGCAATATTTCAGTTTCTTTTTTTTTCTTGAGAAATGTATTTGTTGAACAATGATACAAGTTTTTAACGAAATAATATATGTATATAGATTCTGAAGATTAGATTTACCCCCAAGAGTGCCCCCAATTACCCACACTTATCTCTCCCTTCCCTTCCCAAAACATCTCTAAAAATGTGTTAGGTTGTATAACATTACACCTTATCCAGATTTAACACATGATAATAGTCCTCCTTTCTCAAAGGCCAGGGTCTTGTTCCAGCCTCCACAGATAAATGAAAACATTCAACCCTTGGTTCTCTGCGTTATGCTGATTTCACTCAGCATAATTTCTTCAATAGCCATCCATTTACCTTCAAAGTCTGCAATATCATCGTTTCTAATTGCTGAGTAAAATTCCATGGTATATGTGTACCACAGTTTTTGGATCCATTCATCCAGTGAGGGACATCTGGGTTGTTTCCATAGTCTAGCAATAGTAAATTGAGTTGCTATGAACATAGATATTGCTATGCCACTATAATGTGCTGATTCTAAATCCCCTGGAAAAATACCCAGCAGAGGAATAGCAGGATCATATGGTCATAGGATGATAATAGGATCATCCATAGTTTTTTGAGGATTCTCCACACTGCTTTCCAGAGGGACTGTAACAGTCTGCAGCTCCACCAACAGTGTGTTAGTGTGCCTGTTTCTCCACAGCCCCTCCAGCTTCCATTATTGTTTATTTTCTTCATTTTTGCCATTCTGACCGGCGTGAGGTGATATCTTAATGTAGTTTTCATTTGCATCTCTGTTTACTAGTGGTTTAGAGCACTTTCTCATGTATTCATTGGCTTGATCAATGTCTTCTGTTGAGAAGTTTCTATTTAGCTCTTTGGCCCATTTATTGATTGGGTTGTTTCTGCTTTTGCAGTTGAGGTTTTTGGGGATTTTGTAGATTCTGGATATGAGGCCCCTGTCAGAGGGATCACAGCCCATGATTCTCAGTTTCTTCCCATTTGTAAGTGTTTCAGTTTCTTCACATCCTCACACCTTTTATTATTTTCAATTTTTTAATTAAAATCACTCTATGTAGGGGGAAAGGGACCACTAGAGGGATGGAGGAGGGTGGGAAACTAGGGAGACAATTAAGCATGCAGCATATTCAAAAAAATAAACCATTCTAAGGGGTACTCATGGTGAATGTTTTATGTCATTATGGTATGTTGTCTTAGGTAGTACATGATTTTCTAATGTTTTAAACTGATTCATAAAAATCTTAAAAGTTATACATGTTAATGGGGAATCAGGTAATGTTCAATACACATGTATGTGGCATAATGTTCAATCAACTAGAACATATTTATCTTCTCAAACCTTTATTATGTCTTTATAGTGAAAACTTTGCAATTCCTTTCTTCTTTTTGAAATGTCAGTACATCATTGTGATCCACAGTCACCACACTGTCCAATAGTGCCAGACGGAGCTTCTTGCTCCTATCTAACAGTAACTGGGTACCCATTGACCAATTTCCCCAGCCCTTTTCCCCACTTCCGCCCCACCCCTTGGTAACCACCATTGCACTCTCAACTTCTATGACATCAACTTGCTTAGATTTCACATATGATGAGATCCTACAGGATTCATCCTTCTGTACCTGACTTACTTCACTTGGCATAATTCGCGCCAATTCCATCTGTGTTGTTGCAAATAACAGAATTTCATTCTTCTTGCGCCTGAGCAGCATCCGAAGTGCATATACACACATTTTCTGTATTCATTCATCTGTTGATGGACAACTCGGATGATTCCATGTCCCGGCGGTTGTACCTGGTTCTTCAATAAGTGTACGAGTGTAGATGTTTCTTCATCACACTGACCTCATTTGCTTTGGAAAGATGCCCCGTCGGGGGATAGCTGGATCATATGGAAGCTCTGTTTGTGATTTTTTTAAGAACTGCCATGATTGTTGTACTAATTTACAGTCACACCAGCAGAGAAGCAGAGTTCCCGCAGTGCTTCCTTGTGGGCACCATGGCCATTCTCCCTGTGCTGAGATGCTCTCTCACGCTTCTGATTTGCATGTCTCTGATGAGGGGAGTGATTGGGCATGTTTTTATTCATTTATCTGTTGGCCCTTTCTGTATCTGTTTTAGGCAATCCCCAATCAGGTCATTCATCCATTTTTTTAACGAGATCGGGGTTTTTTATTTTTCTTGTTGAGTTCCTTTTATATTCTGGAAATTAATCCCCTGTCAGATGAATAGTTTGTTGGTACTTTCTCCCTCTGTCGGCTGTCCTCTTCACTCTCTTTTCTCCTTTGCTTTTGAATTGGGCCTGGTCTCATTGGTCTGTTTTTCCTTCCGTTGCCCATTCTTTTGGGGGTTGTAGAATGCACACCAATGTCCTGAAGTGCTTCCCCCTGGATTTTCTTCTGGTAATTTCAAAGTTCTCGGTCTCACATGTAAGGCTTCATCCGTTTTGAGTCAATTTTTAATAAGGTATGAAATACAGATCTCATCTCACTCCTGTGCACATGGACACTGCTTTCCTATATAAGGACCTTTCCTCACTCCAATGCCCATGTTTGCCACCTTTATTGAAAATCGGTGGGCTATAAATGTATGGATTTATTTCTATGTTTTCTACTATGTTCCAGTGGTCTATATGTCTCTTTTTATCCCAGTACCATGCTGTTTGGGTTATTATAGCTTTGTAGTATATGTTTAAGCTTCCATGCATCCTTGAATTTTCCTGTTTTCTTTTATTAATCTCTAATTTCATTCCAATGTGATCAGAAAATATACTTGATATTTCAATTCTTTGAATTTATTACTTTTTGTGTCCTAACATATGGTCTATCCTGAAGTGTATTCCATGTTAATTTGAGACAAATGTACATTTTGCTACTTGGGTATGAAGTATTCTCAGTGACTCTATATGGTCTAGTTGGTTTATATAAAAAGCATATTGACATACACAAGAAAACACCAGTATTCTCATGAACAAGAGAGCAAAAGAAAGACAATTCACAAAACGGAAATTCAACTAGAAAAGAGAAGCAAAATAAAATAAGAATGAGATGCCATTTGTTACCAAATAAAAGCATCGAAGTCACTGTGAACAGGGAAGGTAGTTAGGATGAAAAGCTAACCATGAGAGGGGGCACAGGCAACAGACACAGGGTGAATGTTGTGGAGTGGAGGAGTAGATGGTAGTGGGGGTACGAAGCAGGACATCGACATGACCAGGAGATTAAAAATGACATGGAAGATGGGGGAGAGCAGTAGCTAGAGCTGGCATGGGAATAAAAGGAAACCCACGTTTCCTAGATTCGTGGAATGTGGACATGAGCATGGTGGGCAGGGACTCATGAGAAGAGATT
>PVKS010002525.1:10133-109050 GCA_004027875.1 Aplodontia rufa
ATACCCTTTAATTTGGTGCCTGAAGAATCTTCCCCACTAACCACTTCCCTGTAGGCAGGCCTGAGCACATTCCTAAGAAGGAAGCAATAAATTCTCTCTCTAATCTGCAATTTAACTATGCTGAGAGCACTTCACACCCTTCACCAAGAGGGAAGCTTGGGAAAATCTAGGAGATATTAATCAACCTGTAAAGGCATTATTAATAGCAGGATGATGGCTAAACAAAAAACACCAAACATAATTTTCTTACTTGATTCCTGGAACTGATGAAATTGACATCACTTTATGAATATTGACAGATATAAATTGACAACTATTCACATCCAAAAATTTATGAGTGTTTCTGCATCTTCTGACAGTCCCGTCACATGCCAGGAACACTTTTCAGGAACAGAAAATCAGGGAAGGATTTCCTCATTTAAACTAATCCCAGCTCTGTCTAAATTTAACCATTACTCCATTCCCCAGCGGAAGTCTGGAAACATGGCCTTCACAAGCTCCTCAGAGGTTCACACACACCTACATAAAGGAAATGCCAAAGCAGCATATCTTGGCATGTCCTCAAAATGTTAAATAGGGGGCTGGAGCAGTGGCACGGTGGTTACAGCCCTTGCCCGGCATGTGCAAGTACATGGGTTCAAATCCCAGCACCCATGTACACAACTAAATATCAGTGAAAGGAAAGCCATGTGGAAAACTCAATAAAAATTGATTCTCTCTCTCTCTCTCTCACCCACTGTCCTTCTCTCTTAAAAAAAAAAAGAATGTTAAAGTGAATTACCATATGACTCAGTGAGACTACCTGTAATATATGCCCAAAACAAAGGAAGACTCTGCCATACCAAATGTGTGTACATGAAAGGTCAGAGCAGTATTATTCATAACAATCCCAAAATGAAAACAACGCAAATTCCATCAATTAATGAATAGTTAAAGAAAATGTAGTCTATTCATACAGAGGGACATTATTCAGTCATGAAAAGGAATGGCCACTGGTTCATACTATAACATGGAAGGACTATCAAAATGTACTAAGTGGAAGAAGCCAGAGTGAAGACAAATATAGCATTATTTCCTGTTTGCATTGTTTAAAATAGGCAAATCACTAGAGGCTGTAGGTAAATTAGTGCTTTGCAGGGTCTGGAGAGACAAGAATGAAATACGTGCTTTATTTCAGAGGTGATGAACTTATTGAGGAATGGGATTGTGGTGATGATTCTAAATTTTGTGAATGTGCTAAAAAACCCTAGTCTAAGATGGTGAGTCTCATGGCATATGAATTATATTTTCAGTGAAAAGTGGACCCACAGAAATAGCAGCCCATTCCTGGTGGTCACTGAACTGGATATCTTGGGGAAAATAGCTCTCTCCCTAGCCTCAAACATCCCTCAGGCTCACATGCAGAGTGAAAACATTTTTTCCAGGAAAAACATTTTTTCTTTTACCCACTGCTTTTCCCTCTCCAAACTTCTCATTTCTTCTAAATTACTTTCTGATAGAGCAGTTTCAGAAAAGGATCATTGGTGCCATGATTCAGATGTTGAATGTCCCTCAAAGCTCCGTGTATAAAATGTTGGCCCCCATGCTGATGGTGTTAGGAGGTGATATGGATTTCAAACATGTGGGACTTGATGGGTGGTCCTTAAGTCATTTGTGATGTGCTCTCTGCTTGCCGGGGCATGAGTTGAGTGATTTTCTCTAATGTGTTCCTATTGTGATGTGCTGCCCTCTCCATAGGCCTAAACAAATGTGCCACCCTACCTTGCACTTGAATTTCTAGAACTATACACCAAAATAATCCCACCTTTAGTTCATAAGCAGCCTGTGTTGAATTTCCATCATAGTGGTGCAGTAACAACACAGCTAAGCAGGAATCCCTGTCTCTCTGAGCTCCACACTCAGAGGAAATCACTTTCCATCACCACTCCTTCCCCACACGCCTCGTTCTTGGTAGTCTCCTCGCTCCTGAGTGATAGATGAACATGCAGGTTCCCTAGCCACATTATTGCCCGGAAAGCTCCCCTTGCCATGTGGCCCAGTGTTTAATAGTTTGCCTCGGTTTTGTCATCTGTGAAAAGGGGCTAACACGTACCTTCTTGCATGAGTTGTGGGGTGTAAGCAGAGGTATATTCTGACTCAATCAATGCCAACCATTACTTCTATTGGTCTATTTGTGGGAACACAAGCATTGAGGAGAACGAGGCTGCAGAGGAAATGGACGTAGCAATGGGAACACCCCCACCTCGTCCCAGGACTTCTTACAGGCATTTGAGCCTGACATCCAGACCAGCAGCCTAAAGCCAGTGTCCTAAGTGGTGGGTGATAGAGATATAATCGGATCCTAACAGCTCAATGTATTTTTCATTCAACTTTTTAGGAAAAAAAGGCTATTATTAGGTGTTTGGTTCCAAATTGTGCCTTAAAATTAATCCAACACACACAAAAAAAAGTTGGTTTTTTTAAACATCGGGGGATTATACAGAATGAAGAAGGTGGAGTGCTTAATTTATTGCCACTGGCATTAGAAGAACACCTTTCCATGTGTTCACAATGAGTCAACAATTACTAATGATTACAGATCTATAACTTCCTTCAACAAAAAGGAAATACAGGGTAAGCCCTGTGTGCTCACCTAAATTTGCATGCTCAGACAGTGTGGGCTAGGCCGATTGAGAAACCCAAGTTGATTTACTTGAAATACCAACTGAAATGATGAGACAGCGGTTGCAGGAAGACAGCTATATAGCCAGGCTCTCACCATCCAGCACACCAAGGCTCACAGCTCCCTGGCCACCCCTGCTTCTTCAGGAACACAGGTGAGTTCCTCCCGCTGCGACAGCTTCTCAGGAGCCACTTCTGAGCCTCAAATCAAGGATGTGGTTTATATCACACATGAGCTTTGCTTTGTCTCATTGTGTTTTACTTGTTCTTCCAGGGAAAAATTAGAATGCTTCCTTGACCTAATTTGGCCTTAACTAAAAAATATATTTCAAAGGCACCCTCACAAGCACGTGGGGAGGAGAGTGAGCTACAGCCACAGACCTCTGGAGAGGAGCAGAGAGGTGCTTCTGGAATCCTGGCTCTGTTAGGGATAGAAAGCTCTGCCTCGGCATTTGTCAGAAAGTCCTGCTTCTCAAAGCTTGTCCAGCCAGCAGAGGGAAAGATGAAGGCATTCTGTTCCTTCTTTATAAGAGTCTCTTCTTCCTAGCGCTTTCACAAACCTCCTCCTTAGATGAACACATGGACATGGAGAAGGCTTGAAAAGAGACAGGGGCAAACACCTCACTGCCAGACTCGACAACCACATGTCATTTTCCTTAAGAAAAATCTCAACTGGGGGTGTGGGCGATGTGGGGATAATTCTGGTTGAAGAACAAATGCATATCATATTGTTATGTTACATGCATTCATGATTAGATAATGACTAAACTCCTAAATAGATTTTTTTAAATGGTGGGGGGGGAGTCTCATTGCAAGAAAATCATTCTAAGATGGATCTGATGCTTTTCCAGGAGTTCCACGCTGCACCCAGGCACCATGGGTTCACCCAGTGCAGCCAACACCAAGTTCACCCTGGACCTGTTCCAACAGGTTGGGAAGGCAGAGGGCAACATCTTCTTCTCCCCTGCCAGCATCTCTTCTGCCCTGGGGATGCTCTACTTAGGGGCCAGAGGAAACACTGCCCTACAGATTGAGAAGGTGGGTAGGCTCAGCTTACAGGTGGGTCCCTTCCTCTTCACTTGGTAGCCAGCACACACAGAGTGGTCACAACAGCAGTGTCCTGAGTGCTGAGCTGACATTCCCAAGGCTGTGGAACCAACCACACCCACCCCAAGGTTGCCCTTCTGCTTCCTCAATGACCTCCTGCACCTTCCCAACACCCCAGAAGAGCTGAAGATGGGAAGACAGAAGGAGGTGATGCACTGGTCCAAGGAAGCCACATCACCTCCTCCTTGAAAACTGGAGGCGCCTTCTGCAGAATAACGGAGCTAAAGCAGCTTTCCTGTGTTTTTGCAAAATGCAAATTTATAGCGTAAAGTTTGGGGGTGGAAGGCTTTCAGTGTCTCTGGGTTGATTTTTTTTTTCCGGGGTTTTGTTCTCTTTTTATCTTCTCTGAACTAGATCTTTCCAGTAAAGTTGTCTTGACCCATTTCCTGTATCTTCCAGGTCCTTCACTTCAATGAAATCACAGAGAAAGCCACAGGGAAAGGTTCCGCCTGTCACGTGAGTCCAGTACTTAGGTCTTGGGGGAGCTTTGGATACCTGAGAGGGTCGTGGCTTAAACAGGCAACTGCACCTAAACTAGGCAATGGAAAACCCTCCACTAAAGAGATGAGGACGCACAGAGCAGTTTCACGGTTTATTTTTGTAATTATTATTTCTGTGCTTTTGATTTACTCAGAGAGGGTCATCATTGTACTGAAGGACACAGATCTGGCACCAGGTAGACTCAGTTCCAATTCCAGCTCTGCTGTTCAAAATGTGAACTTGAGCCAAGTGGAACTGCACTGAGTCAGAGTGACCTTGTCCCAGTCAACTGAAAAGAAACCCACTCAGCACCTGCACATGTTCCCAGCAGTGCCTGGCCACAGCAAACAAGAGGCCATGATAAAAGCTATCATTACGAAATAGCAATTATCACACCACTGTGATGTCACTAAAATAATGTAACTCAGTTATTTAGAATGAAAACCAATAAGCACAAGTTCAAGTACGTTTTGGAAAATGCGTACTAGCAGATATATTGACTTAGGACCTTAACGATGCAAAACCCTTAGCTTGCACACACAAGTTTCCAGAATCATATGGACTTAGGTTTAACACTTGGCTATGTTAACTGTCTCCTTCGGTTGTGTGATTCACTGAGCTTTTCCATTTTCCTCTCAATGGGACTGGGTCTTAGATGACGCAAGCACCGTCCTTAGCTGAGTACCAGGTGTGCACTGATCCTACACACAGAGCATGGCCACCACACCAGAAGAGCCACACGTCATTGTCAACGTGTCTTAGCAGATGACACAAAAAGTGCCTCAACAGGGCTTCATGTTATGACCTATTTAACATAGCCACATTTCAACAGGACCACGTGCTTGGTGGCCCTTAGAATTGAGATAAGGTTCTCACCTTTGCAGAACTCAGAGTTCACCTGGGAAGATAAACTAAACTATGTAGACTGTGGCTGGACGATCCAGTGCCGCTGCACAGTTAGTTCAGAAGAACACAGATGAGAGACCTTAGCACAGCAGGAAGGAATCTCCTGGAGCCAGTGGAGGGTGAGGCGCATTCTTGAGTGTACTTAAGGCAGAAAGAGCGAATACGAGGAAATAGGCCAATGGTCCTCTGAGATTACCAGCTCTTAGGTGCCGATCTAACAGACTCCACGTGAACTTAGTGTGTGCCTTAACAGAGTTCATTCAATGAGCACCTTTTTACACCTTGAAGGGTGAAAAGTCAGGAGATCTGCACCACCACTTTCAAAAGTTTCTGACGGAATTAAACAAACCCACTGATGTGTACGAGCTGAGGATCGCCAACAGGGTCTACGCAGAAAAGAAGTTCCCCTTTCTTCAGGTAAACTTCACCAGGCCCTCCCACCTGGAGTCTGCATCCAGGTGTCTCTGAAAGGCCAAGTGGGGAAAGGGAGGTGGAGGAGCCAGGCTGACTCGTGGGCTCCCGCCCGGCTTGAACCCTGAGGACTTGAAGCGTGGGCTTGCATCCTGAAACAAGATGCCATTAGCAAACAGGCACTGACTCCATCCCACAGAGCACCTTCTGATGGGAATGTGTGCTTACTGGGGTGTTTCTGGAAAGGACAGGCCTGGATGAGTCCCTGGAGAGAGCTGGGGAAGCACCAGGCAACACTGAGCTCCCCCATGGGAGATGGAACCCAGATGAGACGCATGATGAGTGGAGTTTCCTGGTGACAAGTCTCAGAAGCAATTCCTCTGGGATTTGCAAACCACATTCTCTGCTACCCCTGGCTTTTGCCAGTTGACCTTCAGTGGGCCCTCACCTTTCACACTGCCTCCCTGGTACCGGTATAAAAAAAACCCATGTTCCAAAGATAGAGGAATTGGCCAGGGTCTGGATTCAGCTCACTCCAATTACAAACAATTAAATTTGATAAAGCATAAATTACTCTTAATTCCTTCTTTCTTCCTTCACATCTCAAAGGAATATTTGGATGGCCTTAAGAAATTTTACCTAGCCAATGTGGAATCTCTGGACTTCCAAAATGCTCCAGAAGAAAGTCGAAAGAAGATTAATTCCTGGGTGGAAAGCCAGACGAACGGTAGAGTATGAGAGGGATGAGCGTTGCACAAGCACTGTTGATCGCCCTGAGCATGTCACGGGTTTGAGTGACGCCGAGTGCAGTTGCTGAGTGGGTTTGCAGAGAGGATGTAGGAAGCCTGGCAGTAAATGTGGTGCAACTGCAGGGGGATCCAGAGGCAACCGAAGGAAGCCAATTAGGCAGAACAGGGCTGAGAAGTCACTTGCACACAGCCCTGGTGACATTATCTTTCTGGGACCCAACTTCCCACTCAGACTTTTTTTTTTTTTGTACCAGGAATTGAACCTAGAGGTGCTTAATCGCTGTTTCATATCCCCACCCTTTTTGCTCCTAGGTTTTTAGGGGTTTTTTGGGGGAGGAGGGTTTTTTTTTTTCATTTTTTAAATTTTGAGATACAGTCTCATTAAGCTGCTTAGGCCTTGCTGAGTTGCTGAGGCTGGCTTTGAAATTAAGATCCTCCTGCCTCAGCCTCCTGAACCCCTGGGATTACAGGCTTGGGCCACTACACCCAGCTGCTCAGACCCATTTTGAAATTGTATCCTTTTCTTTAAAACAGAGTCAACTTTGCTCATAGATCTTTAAAAGAAAACATTGGAAAGCGTTCCTTCCTCTTTTTCTCATCTGAACATAAGCAGCCCTGCTGTAGACCACACTTCTTGCCCCTGAGCTGGTGCAGCCTGGACACCTGCACCCACATCTCCTGCAGGGGATGTCCCACTAGTCCTCTCCACCTGAGGCAGAGAGCTGCATGAGCCTCCGGCCTCCCACTAGAGGCCACACAGCAGCAGTTCCAGGGGAGAGTGAGGAGCAAGGCCCCCCAGGAGCAGCTCCTGACAGCACAAATCCCCAGCTTCAGGGCTCAAGCCACTGTCCTGAAGGACGCTCAGGCCCTGCTCCCTCAGAGCACTGATCCCCAAGTGGAAAACACAGGAGAGGAGCAGAGGAAAGAAGGAAAGAGTCAGGTTCAACAAGTAGATGAAACCAGTTCCTCAGTGTCCAGAAGACAGCCTGAACTCCTCTCCCTTCACAGGAAGTGGGTGGGGTCCCCTTCCCTGTAACTCTCTGGGGCTGGCAGCATGAGGAAGGCTGCCAGGGAGGCAGTCAGGGAGTCACTAAAGCAGTGGCATATGAATAATGAAGGCTCAGTCGGGACTTTTGCTAAACATCCTCCAGAAAACCCGCCTATGCCTGGAGTAACAGACATTTTTTTTTTTCTTTCCCTTGTAGAAAAAATCAAGAACTTATTTCTTAAGGATACTATTGACAGAAGCACCACACTGGTTCTGGTGAATGCAGTCTATTTCAAAGGGCAGTGGGATCTGCCATTTAATAAAGAAAGGACCACAGAAGAGAAGTTCTGGCTGAACAAGGTATCGCAGGTGGAAAGTTAAATTTGGACGACTGGTGGGGTGCATCACTAAAGTGGAAGTGATGTGACTGTTGTTTGCTTTATTCTTGTAGGTTAGTTAAGAATACCTAGAGCAGGGGTTGGGGATTTAGCTCAGGGGCAGAGCGCTTGCCTAGCACAGGCAAGGCCCCAAGTTCGGTCCTCGGCACTCAAAAAAAAAAAAAGAATACCAAGAGAAAACTTTAATCTCGACTTTACAAAATTCCTGGGTTATTTCTCCAAATGAGAGGGAGTGTTTGGTATCTGCATAGCATTACCTTTTTGTCTCACTTGGGATTTGTTTGACAACTTAATTTACTGCAGAAAGTGAGCAAATCTGTGCAGATGATGAAACAGATCGGGATTTTTAAGTTTGCCTCACTGGAGGAAGTGCAGGCCAAGATCCTGGAAATACCATACAAAGGCGAAGACCTGAGCATGATCCTGCTGCTGCCCAACGATGTAGACGGCCTGCAGAAGGTAAAACTCCCGCCTCCAGTTCCTGCTTCTAGTCCCTGATTCCCCTCCACACACACACAAGGCAACTGCATAATTCTAAATAAAACAACATAGAGACCAAGGTATCTCAAAATGATGAGAAATTCAAAACAAGGAACAGTTTTTCAGCCAGGCTCAGTGGTGCATGCCTGTAATCCCAGCAGCTCGGGAAGCTGAGACAGGAGGATCACAAGTTCAAGGCCAGCCTCAGCAACTTAGTGACACACTCAGCAATTTAGTGAGACCTTGTATCAAAATAAAATGAAGGACTGGGGATGTCGTTCAGTGGTTAAAAGCCTGTTCAATGCCCAGTACCAAAAAAGAAAGAAAGAAAGATAAAAAAGAAAATACATCATCTTTGCATTATGACATTTTAGCTTAGAGCCTGACACAAGCTTTATTAATTATTCATCACATAGAACTATACACATTAAAGTATCAATTTAATGGTATTAATAGGCAACAATTAAGACTAGAATAATATATAGTAATGTGCAAAATGCTTAAAATATGTCAAATGTTAAAATATGTCAAGCAAGGACTGGAGTGGTTGCTCAGTGGTTACAGCATTTGCCTGGCATGTGCAAAAATCTGAGCTCAAACCACAGCACCACCTACACAAGGAAGAGTTAGAGCAATCAAAGTCACATGAAAAACTAAATAAAATTGATTCTCTCTCTCACTCTGTCTTTCTCTCTGTCCCTCTCTCTATAAAAAAAAAGGGCAAACAAAAAACAAGAGTAAAATAAGTTGTGTACTAAAACTACAGCTATAAATAATGTGTATGAGAAAATAAAATCTAAAAAGTGACATCCAGTAAGTAGGCTCGTAGCATAAGGAATAGTGATATGCTATCCATTTTGCACAAAATAATTCAACGATTCTATATTTACAAACACGTTTATATCTTCATATGACACATATATAATTATGTAAGCATTCATATATATTCAGGACTGTTATCTTGCATATTAAAATAATATCTAATGGACAGAATCACCTGTATGCTGCATTTATTGCTACAGTCCAGATTCCCACACCTTCAGTTCATTGTTAAAGGGTGCTGAGCTCCTATAGTTCATGATGTCAGGATCTTCTTTCTGTCTCTACAGCTTGAAGATAAACTCACCGCTGAGAAACTGATGGAGTGGACCAGCCCACAGAATATGCAGTTGAATAACGTGCTTTTATGCTTACCTCGGTTCAAAGCGGAAAACAAGTATAACCTCGAGGATGTGTTGGCAGACATGGGGATGGTGGACGTCTTCCAGCTACGGAAGGCCAATCTGTCAGGCATGATCGAGAGCCAGAACCTTTCAGTGTCCAAAGTTGTGCACAAGTCCTTTGTAGAGGTGAACGAAGAGGGAACAGAGGCTTCAGCCGCCACGGGCATAGTCATTAAAGTCTCATCAGGAGCAAGGAGAGATGATTTCCGTTGTGACCACCCCTTCCTGTTCTTTATCAAGCAAGTAAAGACCAACAGCATCCTCTTCTTTGGCAGAGTCTCTTCCCCTTGAGTATGATCTCCTTGTCGGTCTACAGAGCTGAAAAGTAAACTGAGGCTGGAAACAACAGGTCCTTTTTATTCATTTTCCCTTCCAATGTCAGGAATTCTTAGTGGTGACTAAGAATTCAGTGGAAGAGCCTGTCCTTTATTTTTCTCTGTCTGTATACACACATATGAATCAACTTCCTTTGTTATACAAATTCCCTTGAGGAACAAAATGTTCAGTGTTAGGATTAAAAGTCAATCCATGCTGTATCTTCTAAATTCGACCCATGATTATTTGTGACTTATGTTATTTACACCAAAACAAATCATTTGGTTCCAAGCTAATCAACCCAGATAGCCCCTTTTCCTTCAATGTAGGTGATATCTGGGACCCTTCTTGCATTTCTAAACTTTGTGATTCTATAATACACATTATCAATAAAATAAGGACCTATCCAAATTGTTTGTTGCTTTACCTTTTTTCTTTCCAAACAAGTGCATGTAACCAACCACACAAAATACATGGAAGTCAGAAACTTATCAGTCACATAGAAAGACAAACTCAAAACAAGCTCAGGCAGGCTGAGTCAAAAATGGTAGGCAGATACACTTCTTAGGTACTCATTTTGTATTTCTTAGAATCACGGAAAATTTATTGATATATTATTAGGCTGTTGACCTTTTAGGGGTTTTTTCCTGCTTTTATTTTTTGCAATACTAGGAGTCAATTGAATCCAGGTGTTCTACCTCTGAGCTCAACTCTTAGTCCAAAAACACTCTAGAGTACTGTCTATGACAAAATGGACTTATTCCAGCTCTCTGCATTAGAAAACATACTAATAGAACTGACCATATTAGCAGATCTCAGGGAGAAATCTTTAAGACCTGCCTTGTTCAGTGGAGTAATCATTAGCTATATGTGGCCATTTAATATTAACATTAAACAAATTCAATGTACAGTTTCTCTGTCTCATTAGCCACTCACTCTACACCCACATGTGGTTGACAGGCAGCTTGTTGGATCACGCAATTACTGAACATGTCCATCATTTTATTTTATCATCAGGGAGCACTCTGTTGGACAGCAATGCACAGCACCTGGAAAATTACATGATAAAGTTAACGCATGTGTTGTATGAGGGTCTTAATAAAATAAAAACAGAAGGAGATTGATTCTCTAGCATATTAAAATATAGCTATCTAAATTTCAAATCCAAAATCAAGTTGAATGGTAAGTAGTGGAAACATTGAATTCAAAGAGTAAAAGAAACACAGCTTTATTTAACAATACAGCTATTTTTAACAATCTGGCAAAAGAAAAGAGCAGCTGAGTGTATAGAGTGTGACACCATTTGTTTTTTGAATAAACAAATAATAAATTGTGTGCATGTACTTGTGTGTATACCTGTAACTTGCCTGTGAAGGAAATCGTAAGATTTGCACCATGTGTTCTGGGGAGGAGAACCCAGTGGCTTGGTGACATAGGTGGCAGAGGCACTTTGTACTCTAAACCCTACTCATCTTTGGTGTTTTGAATCACAAGAATATATCTGCTATTCAAAATATCAATAGAATCTACATGTTTAAGGCGTCAACTGATTCTGATTCCTCAGTTTCACTCATCAATCTAGGTCTGGCTTTTAAAGCCATATCATATTTGCATTAATATACTACCAAAGCTCCCCGAACATAGAGTATGACAAAACCATTGCTACTGGACTAAGATATGACTCATATTCAGCAAAGCAGAATACTCCGTAATTATCCCGGATTCATTATTGTGCTGTTTTTCTAACATGGTTTGGGCAGCTACCATTCCAAAAGGCTGCTAAATCTAGTCCAAAATAGTAAACAGTGATAAAGGAAACAATGTAAAGAGTTGAAAGAAATTGAGAACTAAAAATAGATTAATGCCACTTTGGTTTACTTTGGATGAAACACAGACGATTAATGATAACCAGGTTGTGCTTAATGACTCTGTTGTCAAACAAAAACCCATGTGGATGTAATCTTTGTAAAGATAAATGCAAATTTAAAATAAAAAGCTTGATTCTCCCTGTTGAAAATACATAGTTTTTTAAGAGTATTTGTTTTAGAAATATTCTAATTCTAAATTCTTTCCCCCTTCTTTAACATGTAAATAAATCCTTTTGAAAATCGAGTAGAGCTTTTGTGAGTTTAAAGGCATTTGAGGAATGTCTTTCTCAAGGAGGAGGAAATGTAAGAATCAGAGAAGGTACTGACCAATATCCAGTTTCTTTAGGAGGTTGCGGGCCTGACTTTTGCTCCAGGTTGCAAAAGTACCTCCTGTCTTAGGGATAGAAGCTTGTTTTTTCCTTGGATAAAGTCGATTCCTTAACACAGGTGGTTTCTGCATTTGCCAGGTGAGTCGAGGAAGATTTGTGAGGGATGAATGGGGATGGTAAGTTCTCCTGCTTGAGAACTAGCTATGTATCTTGAGAACATGCATGTGTCATGTGTCTGCTTGACTATTGCTATGGTGTGGCTATGCAGTGTCCCCCTTAGCTACTCTGTTAAAGCAGAAATATCCAGAGGTGAAACCATTGGACAACAAGAGCTGAAACCTGACCTGCCCATCCTAGTTGGAATGGAGTGATTGGGTGGCAGCTGTGGGCAGTGGGGCACATCTGGAGGAGGTGGTCACTGGGGCAAACCCTGGGGACCCTTCCCTCTTCTTCTCTTTTCCTCCCAGTGGCCTTGAGCAGTACCCCTTCCACCATGATGCTCTGCCTCAGCCTGGGCCAAGAGCAAGACCGCCAGCCGACCATGGACTAAACCTCTGAATCTGTGAGCCCAAGAAACTCTTCTTCCTCTGAGCTGCTCATGTTGGGTGTTTTAGTCACACCGATGCTGACTAATTCAACTACATGAAAGGATGAAATTTCCTTCTGTCTTTGCCATCTCTGAACAGATTTTCTGTGAGTGCATTACATTTGGATTTAATGTTTATTCAATATTGAAAATGTTTCCTTTCTCTATTATCTTTGTGGAGAAGTTTCTGGGGTTGGGAAAAGACTTTGATTTTAATTATACTTCCTTAACATGTAATGAAGACCCCCAGAATCCTGCCATAGGTTACTTAAAGAAAAGATGAAGAGAGAAAGCTCTGTTCCCCTGTGAGCATGCAGAGATCCAGAGGCCAGTAGGTATCATCTCACTGTGGCACTTGGGCCTCAGTATTCTGAGGGACTTGGGGGCAAGTGTGGGACCCCATCAAAATTGAAAGGTCTCACGGGGAACTTCACCTCTAAATTCTCATTTTTAGAGCAACTAACTACATATCTAGGAAATGGGGCCTTCAGATACCCAGGGCAGCAGAAACCCAGCTCCCTGGCCACAGCTCTGACATTTTCATCTCCCAAATATATTGAGAACAGGAGGGAAGTTAATGACAGAGTCATTAAGAGAATAAGATCGCACATGAAATTCTCAGTCAGGAAGAATCCTGGTACCTTGCTGGTGGGGTAAACACGCAGTGACCAGGAGCCTTGCTATGTCTGAAAGTGAACAGAACTGAAAACTCCCAAGAATGTGCTGGGGGAGTAAGCAGGAGGGACACTGGCCCTGTCCAGTCTTTACTGGGGACCAAAGCGGAAGGATCTTGTGAAGTAAAGTCCTGAACTCAAAACATCTGAAGAAACCTGTATGAGCAGTTGGCATGTGACCCATCCTGTATAGATTGTCCCCTGCTTATAGGTGTGTCCTGGCCCCCCAGAGCACACAAATAGTAGAATGTTCAAGCCCTCTCTGTTGAGACCTCTAAGCTCTTCTTTGGGGGGATCAGAAAACAGCATGGTAGGTACTTTGCAGCCCAGGGGTTGAATACTTACCAAACTTGATGAGCAGTAAAAAGGTTTCACATTATCTTATGAATATTTTTATTTTATTAATCATTAAAGTAGCAAATGTAGCTCAAAGTTTTACAACAGAGTATTTATAAAATTGAGTTTTCATTCACAAACCATATAACACCCCCCCCCCGAGAGTCTGTTTGAATGTTTCTCATGGTATGAACCAGATACTCCTGTGTAGGAAAAGATAGGTGCATCTGGGAGACCAAAAATGACCCCATTCCCTTGTTCTCCCCACCTGCCCCCAACTACACACACTCTCCCTTGTAGCCATGGCACACAGGGAGCAGATTCCCTGATTGTACACATCTGACCCCAAGGCTTCCTGTGAGCCCAGTCAACTGCCCCAGACCGCTACTACTCAGGGGACTGATGTAGGCAATGTCAAATGGCCAGCAGTGACACTGATATAACTGGCCAGGAGGAAATGTTTGACCATCAAGGAACTCATTAGTTTTCCAGATCTGCTCTGGACTCACTGAGTTCCCCCAAGATGGGATTTCTCCAGACCTATGTAGGTAAGACTCTCAGAGGATACAGGTTAGACTTCAGTCCTATAGTGTGTGGGACGCCGGCCCCAAAGGGAGCCATGATACCAGACGTCATTTTCCTAGTTATGGTATCACGTGCATACCCATGTGCCCAGTCAAGGAATAAGACAAAGGGGCTGGAGCAGTGGCTTGGTGGTTACAGTGCTTGCCTGGCACGCATGAATACATGAGTTCGAACCACAGCACCATGTACACAACGAAGTCTCAGAGCAGCGAAAGCCACGTGAAAAACTAAATAAAATCGAATCTCTCTCTCTTTCTCTTTCTTTCTCACTGTCCCTCTCTCTTTAAAAAAAAAATAAAGCAAAGATCATCAGTGCTAAGAGAATGAAACCAAGCTTACTTACTCACCTACCAGGTAAGAGAACAAACCAGTGGAGAATTCACTCGCTGCTGGACCCACGGAGGAAAGTCGAGGAGTTTTAAGGGCTAGGAAGCCTGGCAGTTACACTAATTAAAGACGGAAACTTAGACAGTATTATTGTAATTCTAAAGTTTTCTTGCTATACTATTAATCTCTTTAAGCTTCTATTTCTCATTGTTTAGATAAAAGGATTGATTCAATGAGCTCTAATGTGCCTTCCAACGTTCTCCTGGCCCTTACTTCACTTAAGAAATCTTTTGGTGGGACATCAGTATATATTTCTTCTTAGAATAAATAAATAAGAGCACCTCAAAATATTAAAGTTAATACACAAAAAATAAATATAGATGATGCATCTTGAGACAGTAATACACCTGCTGCAGGAGGGACTGTGGAGGTCAATTGCCCAGCTCTGATTGAGCCTTGAGGTGACCAAGGCTGACAGCTTATCTGTGACTTTGGAAGAGAGCCTGAGCCAGAGGCACCCAGTTAGCCTGCCCAGAGCCTGACTCACAGGAGACACAAAGTCAAAATATCTATCACTGGGCTGGAGCGGTGGCTCAGGGGTTCGGTGCTTGCCTGGCATGCACAAGGATGTAAGTTCAAACCCCAGCACCACATACACAATGAAGTGTTGGAGTAACAAAAGTCACATGAAAAACTAAATAAAAATTTATTCTCTCTCTCTCTCTCAAGAGAGAAGGACAGTGAGAGAGAGAGAGAGAGAGAGAGAGATGTCTATCACTTTCAGTTGCTATGTTCAGAGCGTCTTTTATGCACCCGTGGATAACGAACCCAGGAACTGAATATTTAATTGTAATCCACTGAAATCGATGAAGCCACGCTGGGCTGGGGCTGCTCCCCTGAGGAGCACAGGCTTAAACGGCAGCCTCTGCTTTCTGTTTCATGCTTCCATTCAGGAATTTGGAGTTTCAAACAACACAAGAAAAAATCCAGCAGGGTCACCCTGTGAGTTCATCCCGTGTACCCTGAAGGCCACGTCGCCTGCGTGCTGCTGACCAAGTGCTGTTTGAATTCCCCGTGAAATGTCTTCAGACAGTGGGAAAAGTGGTGACTACGTAGGAACTTAATCTACCCAAAACCAGAAGAGTGGCCAAAGCGGTAAGTGTGTGGGTGACTCTAAGAGACATTTGCTCATTTGTAATAGACAATTGACTGTCTATAGCAAAAGGACAGTGGCACACTATGGAATTTATAAGGACCTTATAAATAAAATCTATAACTACCATAGATTCATGGAGGAGGAGGAAATGGAGGTAGACAGTTGTGAGGCTGTCACACTAAAAGTTATTTATTGATTTTTAAAGGTAATCTGTGATAAATTAAATACACTTATCTTTACTGGTCAATATAATGATGCACAATCATGGCATTCACTGTATACATGCATATTTTAAACTCTAAAGCAACCATGAAGTCAGAAGCGGAGTTGAAATGGAATACTAAAAATAATCAGAAAGAAGTCAGGAAAACAAGGGGGCCACACTGGAGCAAGCAGGATGCATATGGCAATATGGGACTTTTCACCCCAAACACGGTAATGACCACATAAACGCGAGTGGCTTAAACACCATTCAAGAGATCGATATCGTCAGATTGCACTGCGGGGGGAGCAGGCCCCAGTGCAATAGTCTGGCTCCCTTTTTGATGTTTGGCTGCTGACCCATTCCAACTCCACCCTCCCTTCCCTTTGAGCCCCATCTGGCTGGTAAGAAAGCCCAGGAGCTCCCTCCTGTGAGACCTATGGGAAATTCAAGCCCAACCCTAACCACAATTCAAGCCCAAACCAGTTGACCCTTCCTGGTCCTTCCAGCCTGTGTGGCAGCCATGCTGAGCTCCCCACAAAGCGTCATTCAGCGAGTGACCAGTCTCTCTCTCCTGGTATGCGTGTAGCATCCCTAGTCTCAGAGGCTGACTGACCCTTCTGCAGTAGACGGGATCTGGCCACCCTCCATGGATAGGCCAGCTCCCCACACACACTGTGCATTTAACAACTTATTCTAAAGGTAATGACACATGTAAGTTAAAAAGGAGAGTATGAAAAAAGAAATACCATGCCAACCCTCATCAACGTGAACTTGAGTGCATATAAGACCAATCAAACTTCAGCACAAGTCCACTACCAGGAATGGAGGGGAGTTGAGCTGATGACAGAGATCGGCAGCAAATAGGCAATAACAGGCCCATGTGTTTACATGCCTCCAAGTGCCTCCAAGTGCGCAGTGATCCATTCAGGTAAAGCGTTCCCCTGATCCTTAGGTACTTGAAAGATTTTTTTATTATTATTTTGAGAGCTATAGGGAAAACAAGCAATTGAAATTTTATTTGTTTAACATAGTCTTACATATTGGAGGGAATCGTTGTTACATAGTCATGCGTACATGGATAGTGAAAAAGTAAATTAAGCCCAATCCTAGTCCAGGATCTCCCTCACTTCACCCATTCCCCAATCTCATGTCTCCTGTGTAATGCCCCCATGCTATAGATAGAAATGAGCATCTCCATGTATATTCATTTTTGAAATTTCTAGAGTTTTTGCAATTAATGATGCTGAAACAATTGAATATCTGTATGGAAAACAGTTCACTCCAACCCACAAAAAATTAACTCAAAATAAGTCAGAAGACTACATTCAAACCTGAAACCATAAAAACCCTAGGGGAAAAAATACAGGTCATAGCACAAGTGAGATTGGCAAAGATTTCATAGACACCACAGAGAAAATTAGAAAACAAAAAGGTTAATGAATTGGTTTGCTTTAAAATTGCTCTTCAAAAACACCAGAAAAGAATGAAATCCGTGTGTCTTTCACGGATCTTGTGCTCAGAATACATTTTTATTGATGCATATTAATTACAGAGAACAGTGGATTTCTTTGTGGCTTATTCTTTTTTTAAAAAGGGAGGGGCAGTGAGAGAGAGGGAGAGAATCAATTTTATTTGGCTTTTCATGTGATTTTCGTTGCTCTGACATTTAGTTGTATACGTGGTGCCGGGGTTCAAAACCACGTCCTTGCGCATGCCAGGCACATGCTGTAACCTCTGAGTCTCGGCTCCAGCCCATCATTGTGGCTTATTCTTATATACATAAAATGTAGTTTGATCAATTTCCTTCCCTATCCCGCCTCTCTCCCCTGATCCCCTTCCTCTACTCTAAAGATCACCTTCTACTTTGACGACATCCCTTTTCTTTTTCCTGACCTTTCTTCTAGTTTCCACATATGAAACAAAACATATGATACTTTTCTCTCTGAGCCTTGACTTATTTTGCTCAAAATTATGGTCTCCAATTCCACCCAAATTCCTGCAAATGACATAATTTTGCTTCTTCATGGCTGAATAAAACTCCATGTGCATGTTTGCCACATTTTCTTTATCCATTCATCTAACTGCCTAGGCTGGTTCTACAACTTGGATATTGTGAACTGTGCTTCTATCAACCTGAATTTACATGTATCTCTAAAGTATGCTGTCTTTACTTCTTTTGAATAAATATCAAGGACTGGCATAATTGCATCATATGGTAGCATTATTTTTAGCTTTTTGAGGAACCCCCTCACTGATTTCCATTCTGGCTATTGTGGTTTGGACATCTGTCCTCCAAAAGCTCCTGTGTTAATGCAGAAATGATCAGGGGTGAAATGACTGAATTCTGAGAACTGTAACCTAAACAGTCCCTCCTGATTTAAATGGACTGAGTGGTCACCGTAGGCAGGTGGGGCATAGCTGGAGGAGGTGGGTTACAGGGGGCATGCCCTGGAAGGGTGCCTCCTCTCTGTGGCCCTTTCCCGTGTCTCTCTGTTTCCTGGCTCCCACGAGGTGAGCAGCCCTTCCACCATGATATTCTACCTCACCTTGAGCCCAGACAGAAAGCCCAGAGCAGAGGAGTTGGCTGCCAGTGGACTAAAACTCTGAAACTGTGAGCCAAAATAAACTTTCCCTCCACTAAGTTGTTCCTGTTGGGTATTGTGGTCACAATGACACAAGCTAACACAGTGACTATTCTAATTTACATTCCTACCGACTGTGTGAGAGTTCCTCTTCCCCCCACAACCTCACAAACATTTGTTGTTAATTGTACTCTTGATGATTACCATTCTGATCAGAGTGAGATGGAATCTCAGTATAATTTTGATCAGTATTTCTCTGATGGCTAAAGATGCTGGACATTTTTTTATATAATTGTTGGCCATTTTTACTCCTTCAGAATACATTTTTAAAAACAATTAAAAGGGGGCTGTGGCGGTGGCTCAGTGGTTATGACACTTGCTTGGCATGTGCAAGTATGCAGGTTCAAACCCCAGCACCATGTACACATCAAAGTGTCAGTGCAACAAAGGCCACCTGAATAACTAAATAAAGTTGATTCTCTCTCGCTCTCACTGTCCCTCTTTCTTTAAAAAAAAATTGAAATTAAATAAGATAATGTAAGTAATAAGTAGATAAGAGTAAATAATAAGATAATGTAATTTTAAAATGGTTAAAGATTTGAACAAACATTTCACAAAAGAACATACACATATAGTTAGTAAGTATGTAAAACTATGTTCAGCAGAATTAGCCTTAAGAGAAATGTGAACATTAAAACTTAAGTGAGAATTGTAGAATGACTTCAAAGGCTGACCACACTCAACATTAATGAAGATGTGGAGCTGACGGGTTGCACATAGATTTCTGGTAGGAATGTAAAATCATATGACACCTTAGCAGCTTCTTACAAATTTCTTACAAATTTCCCTCTAATCATGAGACAATAAATCAGACACACCCAAAACAGTCCTCTCAAACTTCATGGTCATTAAAAACAAGGAGAGCTTGAGAAACTGTCATAGACCAGAGGAACCTAACACATGATAACTTAATCCATTCTTATAACCTGTACTGTATCTTACAACAGAAAAAATATTAACGAGGAAGAAATGGTAAAAGCTTATGAAGTCTGCAGTTTGGCAGTGGTCGTATCAGTTCTCTAATTCTATATAACAAATTACAAACATTTTTTAGCCCACAGTTCTCTAAGTCTGAAGTCCAGGCACATGGTACCCAAGTTCTCAGCTCTTTGGCAAAGCTGAAATCAGGCTATTCAGGAACGGTGCTCCCTCTAGAGGCCTGGGGAAGAATACACTTCTGAGTTCACTGGGGTCAAGAGCCAAGTTCATTTTTCTGCAGTTGCAGGAATGAGGTGCAGGATTGCTTGCTGGCTGCCAGCAGGGGCCCTCTTAGAACTGGAGACTGCCCTCACCGTCCTGCCGCAGGCAGGGCACCTTCCAAGTTAGTTAAGAGACTCACCCTTATCAAATCCCTCTCAGCTTCTGGCTCCCTCTGACTTCCTGCCTGTGATCTCCAGCCCACCATGAAAGGGCTCCCTGTGATTAGGCCAGGTCCACTCTGATAACTTCCCTATCTAAGGTCAACAGCACCTAAATTAGACTTTGACTTCATATCTAGGAGAGTGTGTGCACCAGGGTTGTGGAACCTTAGCAGCCATTCTAGAATTCCACCTCCCACAGTGATGTATGGATGTTGGTTTCTCAGATTTGATAAGTGTACCCTAGCATTAGAGGAAGCAGAAACTGAGGAAGGGGTTTTAAAAAAATCCACTGTAGTATATTTGGAACTTTTTCTGCAAATCTAAAATAATTCCCAGTAGAAGTTTCGTGTAAAATAGTTCTCTTTGAAAATCCCAGTTAAATATGTCATCTCTTTCCTGCTGGGATATTAACTGATAGAATTATTATATTAAATTACTATAAACAGTAATAGGGGAAGGAAGACCAAGAAGATGTCAAGAAACAAGAGGGAAGGAGGAAAAGCAACATTAATATTTATTGAGCCTTATTAAATACTAGGCATTTTGTTAAGCACTTTGAACAATCCTATTTAATCTCCAAAAGAAGTCCACAAATTATTATTTTATTGGGTAATTGCTGCATTTTTCAGATGTGGAAATTGTGATAGAGAAGGTTATATGATTGCTCAAACTCACACAGTTATTAAGTGGTAGAACTGGAAGTCAAACTGAGATAATCTGATTCCAGAATCCTCACTCAGAAGCTCTGTCATGATCCACAACCACTCAGTCCTTCAGCCACTCTGCCCTCTTCTCAGAAGCTGAGAGCTTTCAAGGAATGTAACATGGGCAGTAGTTTACATCTGACCCAAATACTTCCATAAATGTGATTCATCACCACGGAAGTCAAAACTCCATTGCCCTAAACTGACTTGCAAAAGTGAATGCTCAGTTGTGTTCTGTGGGTCTTTTATGGATCTACTTAAGGGAGCTCAGAGCTCATTTGATGAGCTGTGTTCATTTATAAACATATTCTTATGCATTTTGGTCAGTTGTACCGAACTCTTACCAAACCTAACTATTTTGAAACAGATGTGAATAATGAATTCATAAATCACCTCAAATAGGAACAAGAGCAAGAGATTTGTTTGAAAAACCTTATTTGAGTTGAAATTTTTCTTAAGGTTGAATTCTGATATTTCTCCTCTTTTCCTCCAAGGAAAGAGATCATCCCTCTGATTTTTACATTAAGTTTAAGGACCCAAGTCCACCTCTTGGACAGATTTTGTGGCTGAATGGGCACCATGATTGGGCAGGCATGGGTCATGTGGCCAATTGAGGGCCTTTGGTACTATGATTGGCAATTTGCCAGATTAGCACCAATTAGCACCCAGATTGGGTTTAACCAGAAGCTTCTCTGCTGTTGCCAAATAGGATGTTGTCCAACCATGTCTCTTGGCTTTTCCCCAATACCATCACTTTACCACTTGGAAAGATACCCAGATCCACTGGAGACACTTGTAAGCCCAATGAGACAGACCTTGGGGTATGGACTAAGGAGGCCCCACATCTGTAGCTGGGGGAAAACACTGGTGAAGGCCCTACTGTGACTGTGTTTAGAGATCCTGGCCCATCCCTGTTGCGGTGTGAGTCACCGCACCTCCTCGAGGCCTGTTCCTGACAGCCCAGAGGACTCACCTCCTCTCTCCTCCCTGCCTTTTTAAGTAGACTGAATAGGGATAGTCATCAATGTTGCAATGAACATGGGAGTGTCCATGTCGTTAGGTGGGAATTTCACTTCCCTCGGTGTACGCCCCAAAGAGGAATTGCTGGGTCACACAGTGGCATCATCTTTAATTTCCATACGCCCCTCCTTATTGCTCTCTACAATGGCTAAACCTACCCACATTCACACCAACAGTAACACAAGCTTTAAAGACACAACCAGTTTCTACTAACCATAGGTATTTTGCGGAAATCACAGATGACTCTAGATTGTCACAACTTGGCCATGAAAAAAAAAACTTTCTCCTGGTTTCTTCATTGTTTCAGAATCACCTGTTTTTCTTACAAAGATGGTAGACTATAAATCGCTTTTGATTTATTTATTTTGGGACTGGGGATTAAATTCAGGAATGCTTTACCACTGTGCTATTTTATATTTATTTTTTATTTTGAGACAGGGCCTTGCTAAGTTGCTGAGGCTGGCCTCAACCTTGCAGTCCCCCCACCTCAGCCTCCCCAGTGGCTGTGCACCACAAGGTCTGACTTACAAACTCCTGCTGAATTGTTCCTGCCTAATGTATGGAGGAGCTATCTTCCGAAAACACTCCATTCCTTTTAGTGATAATGCTGCCTGGGACTAACCCTATGAGCTGGGGGTCGTAGAGGTTCTGCTCTGGTACTGGGTAGTCATACTAGTAACAGACCTGGAGAAGGCTCTCAGGACTCACCTTGACAAACAGTTTTTCATGAATTCCAAATCTTTAGCCCACAAGAGACCAGAAAGTTAATCATTAAAATCACCAACAAAGATCTGGAATCAACCATAACTTTGCACCAAAATGAAAGATATCATTTCTGATAGCCAGAAGGAAAAGATGCTCAGGCTTAAGTTCAAAAAGGAACACCCAGGGGCTGGAGTGGTGGTTTGGTGTTTCCAGCGCTTGCCTGGCATGAATGAGGACGTGGGTTGGAACCCCAGCATCACATACACAATGACGTGTCGAAGCAATGAAATCCACATGAAAAACTAAATAAAATTGATTCTCTCTTTCTTTCTCTCTCTCTCTCTCTCTCTCTCTCACTGTCCCTCTCTCTTTGTTTTTTTTTTAAGAGGGACAGTGAAAAAGAGATGGAATCAATTTTTATTTAGTTTTTCATGTGGTTTTCATTGTTCCGACACTTAGTTGTGTACATGGTGCTGGGGTTTGAACCCACATACATGCCAAGGAAGCACTGTAACCACCACGCCACCGCTCCCACCCCTTGTCCCCATCTCATTAAAAAAAAAAAAAAAAGGAGCATCCAAAAGCTATATGAAAAAAATTACAAAGAAAAATAGACACAAATAAAAATGCAGGGCTAGAGCGGGGAGTCAGAAGTTGGAGCACTTACCTGGCAAGCACTAGGACTCAGGTTCAAACCCCAGCATCACATACACAATAAATGTCAGAGAAACAAAGTCCAGATGAAAAAATAAAATTGATTCTCTCTCTCTCTCCCTCCCTCACTCCCTCTCTTTTTATAAAAAGAAAGAAAATGCATACTATGTTCTAAGACAGAAAAACTCAAAACCATAAATACATCTGATCTCCCTAAATATTTTGGGGGCACTGGTACCAGGGATTGAACCCAGGGGTGGTGGTTTACCACTGAGCCACATCCCCAGATTTTTCTTTTTTTTTTTTTGAGATAGAGTCTTGCAACTTATTGCTGAGGGCCTTGCTAAGTTGCTGAGGCTGGCTTTGAACTTGCCAACCTACTGCTTCGGCCTCCTGAGTTACTGGGATCATAGGTGTGTGCAACCACACCGAGAATCACTAGTGTTTTTAACAATGAAAAATTTGTAAAGAAAAATACATGAGGAGATGGAGGAGAGATAATAGTTGAAAGGCTTAGAGGGATATTAAACAATAAAAACATATGGACTTCATTCAAACACATTTCAAAGGGTATTTCAAAATGAGAAGTCAAGGACTGGAGCAGTGGCTGGGTGGTTACAGCACTTCCCCGGAATGCTCAAGTGCACAGGTTCAAACCCCAGCACCCACGTACACAACTAAGCATCAGAGCAATGAAAGCCATGTGAAAAACTCAATAAAAATTGATTCTCTCTGTCTCTCTCTCTCTCTCTCACTGTCCTTCTCTCTCTTAAAAAAATAAAAGGAGAAGTCAAGACTGGTAGAACATTTGATAGTAGGACAGAATTACTATTCATCTTTGATGATGGGAATCGTATTGTGTTGATTTTTTAATCAAGTCCTTATCTTTTGTTCTTACACACTGAAACAGATATGGATAGAATAATAAGATGCCAAGAATTTTCTTCAAAATAATCCAAGAATGGTGCAGTGGGAAGGGACATAAATTTTAAACTATTAGACATAATATTTGTTAAATCTGGATGTTAGTTTTTCATTCCTTTTACTTTTATTTATCTCTAACTTTTTTCAAAATGAAAACTAAAAAGCAGCTCTAGTATAAAATTTAACTAATTCAATCAACAGTTTATTGGGAATGCTCTTCGTGTCAAACATTCTTTTGTAAGAAACTATTTTAAATGATCTGAGCAGGATCAAAGCAAAACAGATTGAAGACATGAGACTTTGGCTATGGCAGGATTAAGAGGGTGTCAAATCCTTGCTCCAAATGCAACTATAAAGTTGGACAAAGTTGTCAAAACAACCATTTCTATACCCTGAAAGTCAACCTCAGAATCATTCTCTCTCTCTCTCTTTTTCTCTCTCTCTCTCTCACACACACACACACACACACACACACCCCACTATAGAACCTGGAGTTAGAGGCCACAGATTCCTTGTCTGGGGCTCCCCCTACCCCACTACCTAAGTCGGCATAGGAGCTTAAGCAGAGCTTGATAAGTGACAAAGACCAACTGTTTCAGGGCTGGAGAAACCGGAAATGACTTAAATTAAAGGGGAAGACCTATGAACAGAAAGGAGAAACCTCTGAGAGTAAACAGGGAGGGCCAGCAGCTCTGCTTGGCTGAGACTGCATTCTGCTTTAGGGACTTAATAGCAGATTGGGGATGGCAAAATGAAGAATCAGCAAACATGAAGAATTATCCTTAGAAACACCTAGAACAGGGGCTAGAGTAGTGGCTTAGCAGTACAGCATGAGGACCCAGGTTCAAACCAAAACCACATACAAAACTAAGTGTAGTAGCAACAAAAATCAGATGAAAAAATGAAATTGATTCTCTCTCTCTCTCTCTCTCTCTCTCTCACACACACACACACACACACACACTTAAAAAGAAAGATCAAGAACAGAATTAAAAGAAAAATGTTTGATGAAAAATGAACACAATACATGTTTAGTGGAAATCCCAGAAGGATAGGAGAGATACATATGGAAAGAGAATATATTCAAGGAAATGATGACTGAAAAATTCCAAAACGTGATGGAAATCCATTATTCAACAGACTCAAGAAGTTGAATGAATCCCAAATAAGATAAACACAGAAACCCACACTAGACACATTCTAGTCAAACATTCAAAGATAAAATCTTGCAAGTAGCAATAGAAAAACAGCCATCAAGTAAAGAGAATATCAGTATTGGTGATAGTGGCAGCCTTATTAGAAAAAATAAAGAATAGAAGATGGTGGGATCACATATTTTTTATAAACAGTCAATAGCACTAATAAAACTTTCATAAATTTAGATAAAAATAAAAATGTTCCAATATAAACAAAGACTGAGAGAGAAACTCCAACAGAATTTTCCTTTAGCAAAAGAAAGTCCTTCTGGCTGAAGGGAGATTACACTGGACAGTAACTCAAACCCACAGGAAAAAACAGAGAGCACCAGAAAAGATAAATACATCCAACACACTGTATTATAGAAAAAGGACAAAAATCCCACTGCATCTCAGTAAAAGAATCAAAGCACTTGACAAAAAAATCATATTAAAACTCTTACACTAGTAATAGAGAGGAAGGGTATCTAAAATAAACTTTATGAAGTCTTAAGAAATCCACAAAATATTTCTGTATGCCAATAATAAATTATCAGAAATTAAGAAAAGAATTACTTTTATGAAGCCATCAAAAATTGTCAAAGTAAATTCAACAAAAGAAGACCTGTGTATTAAACAACACAAAATATTGCCAAGAGCAATCAAATTGCCAAATTGGGAAATATTCCACATCCATGGATTGGAAAACACAATATTGATAAAAATTACTTATGAATTTAATATAATTCTTACCAAAATCCTAACACAAGTTTTTTTAAAAACTGACACACTGATTCTAAACTTTATATGAAAATGTGGAAGACCTATAATGATCAAAACAATTTTGAAAAACAACAAAATAATTATATTTCTCAATTTAAAAACTTGTTGTAAAGCTACAGTATTCAAGACTGCGTTGGCTTGAAAATAGGAATATAAATAAATGGAACATAATTATTGAGAGCACCAAAACAAAACCACAATATATATATTATATATATTAATATATATGTATGTATGTGTATAAACAATCAATTTTTTTATAAAAACACCAAGTCAAAGTGGTCATTTTTTAAAGAAATAATCCTGTGGCAATTACATATCTGTGTGCAAAAAAAATGAATATAGTCCCCTACCTTATCACACACATACACAAACCACAAAAAATAGACTATGAAATATGCACTTAAATGAAAGACCTAAAACAATAAAACTGTTAGAATAAACCAGGTGGACATTGTTTTAATCTTGGTATTAGATTTGACACCAAAAGTATAATCTTAAAAAATAACATTAATAGGTTTCAAAGTATAGCTCAGTGGTAGAGTGCTTGCCTAGCATGAGTAAGACACTGGGTTTCATCCCTAGCACTGCAAAAAAAAAAAAAAAAGATACTATTAGTAAACTGAACTCTTCAAAAACACTTCAAAACACACCACAAAACTACAATGAGATACTACTTCACACTAGGATAGTTAAAGATAAAAAGACAGATTATGCTAAGTGTCATCAAAGATGTGGAGAAACTGGAAGGCTGATGCATTGCTCAAGGGTTGTACACTGACCAAGCTGCTTTGGTAGCAATTTAGCAGCTCTTCAAAATGATACCCATAAATATACCATGTGCCCCAGTGATTCCATTCCTAAGTATTTACCCAAAAGAAGTGAAAATATGTGTCCTTACAAAATCTTATATACAAGTGTTCTTAGTAACACTATTCATTTGACAAAAAGTGTTTGACAAAAAGTCAAACACAAATGTTTATCAACGATGGACACACCTGATCTGACATATCTACATCATGAAATAAATATTAGCAACAATAAATAACAATTCATGTTACAACTTAGAAAACTTTGAATGCATTATGCTAAGTGAAAAATAATAGCATTAATATTACATGTCCAGAATAGGCAAACCCAGAGAAACAGACCATTGAACACTGATTGATATCCACGAGTTGGAGTGGGGAGGAATTGGGAGTCGTAGTAATGGATATGGGGTTTCCTTTTGGATTGTTAGAAATAGTTTAAAGTTAGTTAGTGCATGTGTCCATACAACTGTGTGAATATATGAAAATCACAGCATTGTGCACTTTAAATGTGGAAATTTGATGGTATGTAAATTATATCTTTGAAAACTGTTATTTTTTAAACAATAATATGAAAATTAAAAGAAACCACAGACTGAAAATAAATATGATGAAGGACTTACAGCCAGAGTGTATAAAAAAGTCTTTAATTCAATAATGAAGGAAGAAGACAAACTACCCAATTTTAAAGTGAGCAAACTATTGGAATACGTGTTTCACTAAAGAAGGCATACAACTGATCGGTAACCACAAGAAAAGAGTGATCAACCTAATTACTCATTCACGACACTGATGTTGGCCAGGATGTGGAGAGACTAGAACTTCACACACTATGGGCAGGAATTCTTTTTTTTTTTTTTTTTTTTAAAGAGAGAGGGACAGTGAGAGAGACAGAGAAAGAAAGGAACAACTTTATTGAGTTTTTCACATGGCCTTAGTTGCTCCAACACTCAGTTGTGTACGTGGTGATGGGGTTTGAACCCGGGTCCTCGTTCTTGCCAGGCAAGCACCAAAACCACTGAGCCACTGCTCCAGCTCCACGAATTCTTAATGAAACAAATACTGGCAAACAGTTTACAGTTTACAGTTTCTTTTTTTTTTTTTAATTTCTCTCCATTTCTTATTTTTTGTTTTATTTTTGAACAACCATACAAGTTTTTAACAAAATAATATAAAATGTTTATAGATTCTGGATATTACAATTACCCCCAGGAGGGCCCCCCAATTACCCACCCTTATCCTCCCTTCCCCTTCCCACAATATCTCTGAAAAAGGATTATGTTGTATAGCATTATATCTTATCTGGATTTAACACATGATAATAGACCAACTTTCTCACTGGCCAGGGTCTAGTCCCAACCTCCACAGATGAGTGGAGACAATCGACCATTAGTTCTCTGGGTTAAACTGATTTTACTCAGCATGATTTCTTCCATAGCCATCCATTTACCTTCAAAGGCTACAATATCATTGTTTCTAATTGCTGTGTAAAAGTCCATGGTATATATGTACCACAGTTTTTGGATCCATTCATCCAGTGAGGGACATCTGGGTTGTTTCCATAGCCTAGCAATAGTAAATTGTGCTGCTATGAACATAGATATTGCTGTGTCACTATAATGTGCTGATTCTAAATCCAGTTTCTTAAAAAGCTAAACAAATCATCCTATTCCCTGAGATTACACTCCGAGGAACCCACCCAAGAGAAAAGAAAACCTACGTTCACACAAAGATCTTTACACAAATGTTCGCAACAGCATCACTCATAAAGGGAACAAGTGGGAACAATCCTGCGGTCCATGAGCTGCTGTCGAGATAAATAAATGCATCTTTTCCACAAAACAGAACAATTTTTTACCAATAAAAATAAATTAAGATTCAATACATGCCACCATGAACTCTGTTTTTCTGTGTAGTTAAAATGCACTAATAAGCCAGGTGTAGGGGCGCATGCTTGTAATCCCAGAAGCTCAGGGGTTGAGGCAGCAGGATCTCAATTCAAGACCAGCCTCAGTGATTTAGTGAGGCCACAGGCAAAAAAATAAAAAGGGTTGGGGATGCAGTTCAGTGGTTAAGTGCCCCCTGGGTTCATTCACTGGTACAGAAAAAAATTTTTTCAACTGATAAATTTTTAAAGAATCAATATCTGCTACAAAAGGATAAAACTCAAAAACACTATGCAAATAAAGGAAGACACACATATATGTATATACATATACATATATGTATATGTATATATTTCCATTCATATGAGATGTAGAAAAATTATATACCTAGAAAACAAATCAGTGATTGCCTGGGTTTGGAGCTGGGAATGGACCTGAGGAAACTTTTTGGGAATGATGGAAATGTTCTGATTTGGGTGATTGATGCACAACTCTAGAAATGTACCCAAAAAAGCAATTAACTATAATTTACAATGTACATGAACTTTATGGAATGTAAAATATAGTTCAACAAGACTATTGAAAAATAAGTCAGTAATGTTATCTTACTAAAAACTGATAAAAACAGGCTCACAGTGAAGAGTACAGGAAAAGATTCAATGCTTTTCAAAATGAATCTTCAAGAAAATACCACTTTGAGCTGGGACTGTAGTAGAGCATTTGCCTAACTAGGCAAGGGGACCTGGGTTCAGTCCCCAGCACCAGAAAAGAAAAAGAAAAAAATATCATTTGGTAATACTCATACCTTACTCAAAACCTAACAGAAATATGTAAGTGGGGACAAATAAATAGGCAATCTTCTAAAACATTCTTAGGCATTTTCTTTCCATAACCTAAAAGAGTGACAATGTAGGAGTAATTTTTGTATGCCACATTTATGTTCTCAGATGTGATAACATCTATTTCGAATATCAAGATGTTTGTGCAACTGACAGTGGGTAATATAGTTAGAATGGATGTGAAATAAGGGAACCCTTTCCATCTGAAATATTGTTTTATTCTGCTTTTACCTTTGTATTTTAATTTACATTTCCCTAATGTGTTTCTAAGTTCTCTTTATTATGTGCAATTTACCATGGTATCTGTTGAGAAAGAAATAAGTATCACCTGAATTGAATTACTGTTATATTTTACTTGTATACTATAATATGCTAAAATTCTAGAACTGGAGCAACCCCTAAAAACCCAAAAAGAATCCATTCTCTTTATCAGAGATACCATTTCTCCCCACTGATGCACAAAAAATTTACCAGATACTCATTTACTTTCAAAACCAAGGAAAGTATCAACGAGTTTGGGTCTGGCTCATGTTATGCATGGCACAAACAAAAGGATCTTCCACTTTCAAGGAAAGTTATCAATATACACTAGTACAGTCAGTAAACCACTGACCTAATGGTAAGATTGGAATGCCAGAAACTCAAAACTGTAAATGCCTGGACCATCTCCACCATCACACTGATGCTCCAACTCTGCTTCTAGCTTTCCAAGAGCAGTGAAGTTGTGGCAGTGACTTTCTTAGGGAGAAGAAAATCTGCCAAAGAACAGGATGCTGCTGGACTCATGGTGCCTGATGAAGAACAGGAAAGGGTGATTGCAGTGGACCTGCTCAGAGCCCCACACTGAAGATACAGTAAAACCTATGCCGGTGCCAGCCGTAGCCTCCACGCCTTCCTCCGTGACCTGCACAAAGGACCTGTGCAAGAACTTCTGCGCTTGCAGCCCCGAGTGCAAACACAGTCCCGAGTAGTCGGTGCCACACTCGCTGAAAGCCTCACGCAGCCCCAGGGCTGCCAGGGCCGGCTCCAGGTCGTAACTCCCCTCCACCTCCAGGCGAGGCAAGCGCAAGTTCACGTTCCTTTCCTCCATTTGTCCTGGGCTAGTCCACTCAATTAGCTTCTCAGGAGAGATTTTATCTATAATCTATTTTTTAAGAAAAGTGGGGGAGAGCAGATTGGCATGATTATGGATAAAATTTTAAAATAGCTAAGTACTGATTTGTATGAGAAATTACTAGTTCTAGTCAGACAAGTAAAAATTCATTTCACCACACTTTTGTCTTTATCTAGTAACCACACCATTGTCTTTACATAGCAGGTAGTTATCTTATTTTCTCTCTAAATTATCTGTGTAGATGCAAAAACCCAATATCCTTCAATGAATTTTAAAGATTAAAAGTAAGGTCTTTATATTCTAGCTATTTAATACATATTTCATTTTTTACTCTTTTACTAGTCTTGCGCAGTATTGGAAATTGTGAAGGTCAATAATAATTCACAGGTCAGGAAGCCAGCTGTTGAACTGTACCATTCAAATTGTACCCAGCCCAAGAAAGTGAAAAGAAAAACTCCACATCCCATCCACAAAGTCTTAAAGTGAAATAACCAGCGAGAGATCTCAGGCCCCACTCCCTGAAATTGAAAATGAGGAAGAAGCAAGACAATTTTCTTCCTCAAACCCACAACTCCAAGCCAAGGAGTCCATGGATAGGGACCTGGATGAAAACTTAGAGGAAAGTAATAACAAACTGATTATTCAAATGATCAAAGAATTAAAAGAAAAATTTAAGGAAGAAAATAAGAGAGCAACTACAGGACCTGAAACACCATTTTAATACAGAATTTGTCAATGAAAAAAGACCTAGCAGAGTTCATAGAACTGGAAAATGCAGTCAACCAAATTAAAAGCTCAATGAAAGATGTAGAAAATAGAGCTTTGGCTCTCAAAGGAAGAACATCAGACAATGAAAACAGACTGAGTAATCCTGAATTCATGGAGAATAGACAAGGAAAAAAACCTTATTGATCATGATCAGAATTTCCAATAAGTATGGGATGAAATCAGAAGAAATATCCTGAGAGTGATTGGGATAGGGAAGAACACTGAACAACAAATGAATGGCATAAAGAACCTTCTCAACAAGATAATTAAAGAAAATTGTCCTCATATAAAAATGAAACCAGGGACTGGAGCAGTCATTCAACAGTTACAGTTCTTGCCTGGCATAGGCAAGTACATGGATTCAAACCCCAGCACCACGTACACAACGAAGTGTCAGAGCAACGAAAGCCACATGCAAAACTCAATACAGTTGATTTTCTCTTGCTTTCTCTCTCTCTCTCTCTCTCTCTCTCTCTCTTTAAAAAAAAAAAAAAGAACCAGAAATTCATATTCAAGAGGCCTATAGGACCCCAAATAGACCTAACCAAATGAGAAACACATCATATTCAAAATGAATAACAGAGAAAACAATGAAAGAAATGAATTTTAAAAGTGGTAAGAGAAAAACCCCAAGTTACATTTAGAGTCAAATCAATAAGGATTACTGTGGATTTCTCAACTCAGACCATAAACGTGAGGAGAGCATGGAATGAAATTGTTCAAATATTGAAAAGAAAATAATTGGCAGCCAAATTTACTACACTGAGCAAAACTCAGCCTCAAACTTGATGGGGAAATAAAATCTTTCCAAGAGAAGAACAAACGACCAACATACATGAACACAAAAACAGCTCTACAGAGAATACTCAAAGACAAACTTGAAACAGAGAAACAAGCTAACAACTTCCAAAGCCTACACAGGAAAGTCAATAGAAGCATAACTCATTAAAAGATATCCAGGATGGCACAAAACACAGCAAAGGTCACAGTGCCAGGGAACCAAAATCACATATCTTTTCCAACACTGAAAGTTAATGGACTCAATGCCCCAATCAAAAGACACAGATTAGTAGACTGGATAAAAAAACAAACTCCAACAATATACTGCTTACAGAAGAAACACCTCACAGCCAAAGATAAATACAGCTTGAAGGTGAAAGGTTGGCAAAAAAAAAAAAAAAAACCAAGCCTATGGCCCAAGAAAGCAAGCCAGTGTTGCAATATTTATATCCAACAAAGTAAATTTCTATCAAAAATTAGTCAGAAGAGATAAAGAAGGTCATTACATTTTAGTAAAATGAATATTACATCAACAAGATATAACAATAGTTAACATTTATGTCCCTAACCACAGCCCTTCCAAATATGTGAAAAAAGTACTCAAGGGCATTAAACCACTTATCAATCTCAGCACAATACTACTGGCAGACTTTAATACACCATTATCAACAATAGACAGATCATCAAAGCAAAAATTCAATAAAGATATCTCTAACCTAACCAACTCTATCAATTAATCTTAACTGACATCTACAGAATAATCCATCCCAAGTCAGCTGAGTTTACCTTCTTCTCAGCAGCACATGGCCCCTTCTCCAAAATAGATCATATCCTAGTTTACAAAGGAAATCTTAGCAAACACAAAAAAGTTGATATAATCCCATGTATCCTATCAGACCACAATGGTATGATCTTAACAATTAACAGCAAGAAAAACAACAGAAAGTACATAAATACATGGAGATTGAATAATGCCCTCTTAAATTAAGAATGGATCAAGGAAGAAATGAGAAGAGAAATCAAGAAATTCTTGGAAATGAATGAGAATGATGACACAATATAGCGAAATCTATGGGAAAGTATGAAAGCATTCTTAAGAGGTAAATTTATAGCACTGAGTGCCTTCATCAAAAATCAGGAGAAAGTCCAAATAAATAAATTTATGTTCCATTCTAAATACCCACAAAAAGAGGAACAATCCAATTCCAAATCCAACAGGAGGCAGGAAATAAACAAGATCTGAGCCAAAATCAATGAAATTGAGAATAAAAAAATACAAATAATTAATGAAACAAAGAATTGGTTCTTCAAAAAATAAATAAATAAAATTGACAGATCCCTAGCCAACCTTACCAAAAAGAAGAATGAAGTGAAGCAAATCAACAAAATCAGAAATGAAAATGGAGACATCACCATTGACATCCAAAATCCAGAGGATTATCAGAACCTATTTTGAAAAGCTATGCTCTTACAAGTTTGATAATCTGGAAGATATGGCCAAATATCTAGCCACATATGAAATTCCCAAATTAACACAGGAGGACATTGAAAATATAAACAAACCAATTTTAGGTAGTGAAATGGAAAGAGCTAGCAAAGGCCTTCCAAAAAAGAAAAGCCCAGGACCTGATGAATTCTCAGCAGAGTTCTACCAGACTTTTACAGAAGAATTAACACCTCTCCTTAAGGTATGGAGCTCTTCCAAAACTTTTTATGAGGTAAACATAACCCTGATACCAAAACCCAACAAAAACATATCAAGAAAACTACAAACCAATTTCCCTGATGAATATAGATGCAAAAATCCTTAATAAAATTCTAGCAAACCACATGCAAAAATACATCAAAGAGATAATACATCACAATCAAGTGGGCTTCATTACAGGGATGCAGGACTGGTTCAATATATGCAAATTAATAAATGTGATTCACCACGTAAGCAAAATTAAAGACAAAAACCATATGACCACCTCAACTGATGCAGAAAAGGTTTTGATAAAATCCAACACCCATTTATGCTCAAAACTCTAGACAACTTAGGGATCAATGGAACATACTTTAATTTTGTGAATGCCATTTATGACAAACCCATAGCCAACATTATACTTAGTGGAGAAAGACCAAAACCATTTGCACTAAATTTGGGTAAGACAAGGCTGTCCACTCTCACCACTCTTATTCAATATAGTCCTCAAAACCCTAGTCAGAGCTATCAGACAAGAGAGGGAAATCAAAGGAATTTGAATAGGAAAATAGGAAGTCAAACTATCCCTATTTGCCGCTGACATGATCTTATACCTAGAAGACCCAAAAAGCTCTATCAGAAGACTTCTGGAGCTTATAAATGAATTTAGCAAAGTGGCTGGTTACAAGATCAACACTCATAAATCAACAGTTTTCCTATACTCCAGCAGCAATTAATTCTGTGGAAGAAATCAGGAAATCCGTCCCACTCACAATAACCTCAAAAAGAATAACATACTTAGACATTAATATAACAAAGGATATAAAATGCTTCTACAATGAAAACCATCGAACATTTTTTAAAAATTGAAGACCTGAGAAGATGGAAAATCATTCCAAGTTTTTGATTAGGTGGAATCAATATAATTAAAATGGCCATTCTGCTGAAATCACTGTACAAATTTAACGCAATCCATATAGAAAAAAATCAATTCGGTGGGTCTAAATCAATGAGTTCCAAAATAAAGGTCAAAAAAGAAATTCAGAGCCTACTGAATAGTATCCAAATTTTGCTGTCAATGCGCATGTGTGAATTTTTTCCAAGAAAGAAGAAGGCCATAGATATCAACCATTTCTCAGAAAAGTGTGGAAGTTTTTAGAATTCTCATAGCATCTTAGATATTCATTTTAGCTTCCCAAAATATCTCAGTACTGGTTATTTCCAATCAGCCTGATACCATCTACTGTTCCTCTTCATAACTCCATCCATGGGAGATACACAGAGGGAGAATACTCTACGGGTTGCTGCCAGGCACCAGCTGCTACTCAAACACCTGCTTCCAGGCTCACTTAGTGCAATTGCTGGGAACAAAGTCTTGGAATAAAAGCAGGATAGGGAGATCAAGGGTTTACCTTCTCCAGACCGTCTATGTCATTGGGCAGAAGCACGAACATGCTTAGGTCATTGTTTTTATATGGAATCCCCACAATTTTGGCCTGCAAGTCTTCCAGGAAAATGAAATTAAAAGAATGGTTCTGTTCCATCATCCACACAGATTTACTTGTGTTCTGCAACAAGTTAACAGAGCACACAATGTCAAAAGTCATAAGACCAAAGGCACAGACAACAGAGTTAGCTGGCTGAAATAATTAGATAATAATAATAAATGCTGAAGATCAGCATTGCAGAATGAGCATTTGCTATCAGTGTATGCTTGCTCAAGTATGACTTTAGATTCATACTCCATGTGTAAACTCATACGTAAATAAAGAACCATACCTTATCCAGCCAAAATTCTTCCTCCTTGGTATTTTCTTTCTTAAACTCCCTATCCCACGGCCCTTTAAAATAAACTGTGTTTATCAGCACCAACTTGGTGGAGCTGCTAATAGAGCCATCTGGAAACAGGTCCTTGATTTTTTCTGCAAACAAACAAACAAACAAAAAAGATTGGCTCATCTTCCAAATTACAAATGGTATGTGTGGCAGATATGCTGCAGAGAGACATGACTGGTGGTTGAAACTTCAGCCAGGTCAGCACCTGAAGGCCTTGCTGACAGCAGGTTCACTGCAGAATCGGTGGGGAGGTTGTCACTTTGCCCATCGCCTATTTATCCCACAGGATAAATGGAGGGAGGTTGATGGCTAAGTGTCCAGACTCTGGAATCAGATTGCCTCTGATTGCATCCAGGTTTTCCTTTTATCAGCTGAGGAATCTTGGGAAAGTTATTTAAGCTGTCTGTGCTTCAGTTCCCACATCTGTAAAATAGGAATAAAACCTGCCTCGTAGGGTTGTTGAAAGGTGTAGGTGATTTAATATGAAGAAAGCCTCAGAATAGTATCTGGCACATCATAAGCACTCAGTGAGCTGTTATTCTTACCTATTTAATATTGAGATTGAGAGTACTTATTCTATTAAAAATGGAATTGCTATTTTTGGCTATGGGTTCAGTTCATCCCACATTAAATTCTGAAAAAATATTGTTCAACTAACCTTTTGATAGAACCTTATTTTTCTAATTCTTTTAAGTTTCTTTCTTTAGATAAAGCATGAAAAAAAATGAGCTGGGCATGGAGGCACATACCTGTAATCCCAGTGACTTGGGAGGCTGAGGCAGGGGGATCTTAAGTTCAAAGCCAGCCTCAGCAACTTGGCAAGGCCCTAAGCAACTTAGCAAGATTCTGTCTCAAAATAAAAAATAAAAGGTCAGGTATGTAACTCAGTGGTTAAGCAACCCTGGATTCAATCCCTGGTTTTTAAAAAAAAATGTATTCTATAACAACAGAAATCTCCCTGACAACTGGAATAAAAAATGCTAAATATCAGCTATTGTTTCCCAAAGTGTATTTCCACACTAATTTTCCTCTCCAGTGTTTCTTGTGTTTTGACTTACACTAGGGAATGACAAGGGGACATTGGGGAGAGGAATTCATCAACTTCTCTGCTGTAGATAGGACTGAAAGTGGTGGTATCATCCCTGCATGATGCCCAGGTGGCACATGAGGCCCAGGTGGCTCCAGCTGTAGGTAGCAAGCACAGATCTTGATGGGAGAGCTGCATGTTTCTCACTTAACAGAGAGAAAGGAAACCCTCTATGACATTTGCACCTAGGGACTAGACTCAAAAACGAAGTTTCTAATATGCAGAAGAGAATATACTCAAGATGGGCATGAGCCCAGTTCCAGGAATGGCATTGTGATACATGGCCATGTGCAAACAGTTCCCCAAGTGCTTCCACACAGCTGGTTCCCCTCGAATCTCCCCAGTCCACCAGCTGCAGTGCCCTCCCCGATACCCAGCCCTGCCTTTTCAACCCTACAGAGTCCATCTCAAGGCCCCTCCCAAAGCCGGTCGGCCTGGCTACAGGCAGCCTCAAGCCCAGGCCTCACTCGCAGCAGGTAGTCAAGAAGTCTTTCCACACCCACCCATACTCTACCATTTGTTTGGCTTTCAACCCAGGAATTAATCTTCTTTCGACTTTCATCTGCTGCATTTATAAAATCAACAGGTTCCAGAGATGCATGGTAATACTTTTCAACATAATCTATGTATTTCTTTAGGAAAAACAGGAAAGAAATAAGAAGAAGTTTAAAAGTCAATTTGTCAATGGCCAACAACTCTTAATACAATTATCTGTTGATTAGGACAATTAATGTCAAGAAGAGGAATTTTTAGGTCCTCGGGAAATCACTTTAAACACCTCCGTGCACCATTTTTTGCAGATGTGAGGGGATTAAGGCAAAAATCAGGTTCAGATTTCCAGAACTAAAAAGAAACCATGTCTGGGGAGCAGGCCAAAAAGAGCATCAGCGACACGGTGGAGTCAGGCAGCCGACTGAGGCAGCATGTCCCCCAGGACCCACAGTCCCAACAGACACACTCAGCCATTCACAACTGCCACCACCCTTGAGGGACACTGCAAAACTTACCTGAAGGAAGAGGAATGTTTTTTCTCCAAACAGCCTGTTGGCTATGTTCAGTTCATAACCATTATTGAGTTTGCTTATTTCAGTCAAAAACTTTTGGAACTGGTGATGGATATCTTCAGTCTTTTCAATCTTCAAAATCAAGACAAAAACTCAGTAGGTTATCTTGGCAAAAGCAAGCCTAGATTCTCCTTCAAGAGGATTCAACTATAGGGTCTTTCCCTCAGTTGAGCACTCTTGTGGGTTCTGTGTGGCCTCTAGATGTCCCTTAGCCAATCGTATGATCCTGAAAGTCATGACAAGTCTCAGCTCCACAGAGAAGCCTCCTCCAGCCCAACGCCACGGAACTTTCTTTTCTAACTCAGGTTGCATTTTTTTGTTTCAACTGTAATTGTCCACTAAGTGTTTTGTACCTTGTTTCATCTTCCCACAACACTCCAGGCATCTAAGGGAAGTAGATGATTCCCCAGATCTTTCTTATCTGCCAATGTTTAGAAATTTCTATTCAAGATAAATAGTGAATAAGAAAAATGACTCTTGATAGAATAAATTGCCATTTGTCAGAACTACACGTAGAACTGAAATGAGATTTATCACTGCCTCTGGGAAAACAATCAAACTGTTCTAGACATTTCCTAAGGCTCTATTGATTTTCTGATTAAGGGTGGAGGTGTGTTTCATACAAGAGTCAACTGACCCAGAACACATCTCGGGAACAAAGAGGAACATAGTCTCATTGCCTGGTTAGTGGTATCAGCTTGAAATGTCAGTGGATGCCACAGAGAGGCATTTGAGTGTTGAAGTGGATGATTTGCTCCTGATCACCCCTGAGAACAGAAGGAGCCACCTTCCCTAGAGTATGAGTCCCATGGTTGGTTGACGTCTTCCTTGTTTTGTCCCTTTATTTCGTTTTTTTTTTTTTTTAAGAGAGAAGGACAGTGAGAGAGAGAGGGAGAGAGAGAATCAATTTTATTTAGTTTTTCATGTGGCTTTTGTTGCTCAAACACTTCATTGTGTTCGTGGTGCTGGGATTTGAACCATGTACTTGCACATGCCAGACAAGCACCATAACCGCTAAGCTATGATCTCAGATTTCTAACTTACAAATCATGAAAAACAAGTCATAAATCAAGAATTAGGAAAAAATAGTAGACATCCACAACAGACCACAAGGAAATTAGATGTCAACATTATCAGCTAGCACATTTAGAGAAAAAAGCAATATTGAGAATGTTATTTCCCCAAAAAAATTAAAAGTAGGTTTAAAAAACAACTATCTATAGTTTTTAAATTGCTTTAAAAATCAAGTACAAATCTAAGAAATGAATATTCAATAAGTGTTAAAATTAAAAGTTGGAGAAAGCAATGTCCACCAAAGTTCTGCCTGGCAAAATCCAGACTTGGAAATTGCCAAAACCATCCCTTCTAGAAATTGGCTGTGTTCTAGTAATTATATGTATTATGAATTTACTCAAACTGGAAACTCTCTGATTGTTATGAGAATTCCATTGCTCAAACAACTGCTGTGCATTGTTGAGAAGGGTACTTGTAATAACACATATAGAAATCATGGAAAATAAAGCTATACTGACTTTAAAATAAAATTGGAAATATAAAGCAAAATAATTAGAACTGAGGAACAAAGAAACAGTATACATGAAACATCTACCAAATGAGATTGAGTGTTCACATTGTGTTGTAGACTTTGAGTGAGCAAGACATGTTTGCCTTTCCTGTTCTTGCAGAGATTAGGTTTTAACTTCTTAGCAGTAAATAAGACATGTTCGCCTTTCCTGTCTTAGCAGAGATTAAGTTTTAACTTCTTAGTAGTAAATAAGACTTATTTACCTTTCTTGTTTTTACAGAAGTTAGGTTTTAACTTCTCAGCCCATAGGTTAGGATGCACAAATATTTTATAGAATTAACAATTATAGGATTTAGGGTAGCTATAGAATATCTAGTAAGGTTACAATAACAAAATAGTTTTAGGTTAGTTGTTAACAGGTTATAGGATTATAATAGCCTATAATATTCTCTCTAGCTAAATAAGAAACTTTTCATTTATACTAAGATAGGGCTTCTCGATTAATGTAGTACGCTTTAAACGCTTCTCTTATCAAATGAGGTAATGAATGGTTTGAAGAAACCTCTAGAGAAAAAAAGGCAACAGTTTGAACCAAATAGTTACACATGGTCAATGTGGTGGGGAGGTTGAAGACATAAACTGTACTAATGGTTGATGCTTTGAGATTACTGGGAAACTGAAAAGGCGATTGTACAATGAAACAGATGATAATGAAAGTATTGTTTGCGCACCTGTATAAAAATGTTCAACAATAAAGAACAGATAGCATTTTGCTCAAGCAGCTTGCTGTGACTGCTTGCAACTTGCTCCGGAGGTGCAAGTCATTCCTCTGCACTGACTCCACTCATCCTTCGGGGACCTTCTGAGTTGCTGGGGCTGGCCTCCGGCAAAAAGCTCAATAGATATTTAAGCAACCTGTTAGATACTGCTAAACTAGCAAACTAAATATTGAGCTGAATAATTTTCTCAGAATACAGCACAAAAATAAAAAGGTATGAAAAATATGTATGACATTAAAAATATGGACAATAGAATAAGAATCCTAGCACTAAGGAAAGGAATGAATTTTCATATTCAGAACTCATGGAGAGTCAAAGTCATAGTAAATAAAAGAAATCCACACCTAGATGCATGGTAGTAAATTTTAAGAACAATTAGAACGAAGAGCAAAACTTAAGTGCATTCAGAGCTAGGTCACCTATCACCTTATCATATCAACATTAGAAGAGGAGTGTGGAATGGTACCTTCATGGGGCTGAGAGGAAATATCAGCCCAGCAGTCAATACACAGCTAAATATCCATTCAAAAACAAGTGAAGACAGATCCTGGGCAAGGATCAGGCTTAACTTACTTTGTCACTACCTATGTATGCATGAATATGTAACATTGGTTCCTTCCAATATGTAAGACAAAGTTGAATCAATTTTTAAAAGCAGTAACAACAGCAAAAATTTCACCAAACAATCAAAATACAGGCAAAAACTCAGGGTTGGAGCCTTAAAAAAATTAGCTAATGCATTTTTCTTCTTTTCAAAATATATGCAACAGAAAACTAGAAATAGTGCATCATAAGAGCTTTGTCACTTAGAAGTGTATTAATTGTATGTTTTGTGTGTTCATTCCTAATAAAGGTGCTTATATTTGAGAAAAAAAGTGAAGACAAGATGTGTAATTTTCACATCTTTTTTTTTTTTTTTTAAGAGACGGAGAGGGACAGTGAGAGAGACCGAGAAAGAGAGAATCAGTTTTCTTCAGTTTTCCAGCTGGTTTTCGTTGCTCTGAAACTTGGTTGTGTGTGTGATGCTGGGGTTTCATCTTGGGTCCTCATGCATACCAGGCAAGCGCTCCAACCTCTGAGCCACCTCTTCAGCCCATGATGTGAATATCTTGACCAAAGAAACTTCTCAAGAGTGACATCAGCAACTCAGCAGGATAGGGACCTTCCTCCACAGAGGCACCAACTTAAGAAAAGAGAAGGACAAAATGCCCTTGTGAGAAGCCTAGAAGCCCGTTGAGAAGTCCCTGTCCCCAATGAGCGCGAAGCCAACTGCACTGAAGCCCTGTAGTTAAAGATCCTGCTGCTCATTCACCTGAGCTCCACCAGAGCTTTGTGAGATGGGGGAACTCCCAAGCCCCGATCCTTCCCTGAGGAGAGAAACAGGAAAGTCGAACATTCTGTCCAACATTCTGGCTTTTAGGGGAGCTGCCTGAGGGTCTGGTCCCTCTGTCTGGCAGGAACAGAGCACCAACTTGGGGAACACTGAGATAAAAGTACGCACCAGTCTGCAGTAGCACAGAAAGCAAACAGGGGGCGCTCCCAACCAGAAAACAAGTAGTCTCTAACAGATTCTAGCAGAAGTCCTGAGAAGCCAAGTCCCCAGTTTAGAGGGTCTCCAGAATCTCTAGCGAGAGAGATTAGAGAAAGTGCTCTCTATATGAAAGCAGAACACGGGAGAAGTGGCTAATTTTTCAAATGCCAAAGATCAACAAAAGATAACAAGGAATATGAGAAATAGGTGAATAAAACCCAATCAAGGAAACGGATCTCCAAAAACTGACCTTAAATAAATAGAGATATACAACTACCAGACAAAATGTTCAAAATAACTATCAGGGGGACACTCGATAAATTAAAACAGAGCAGAGGACACTAAACAACATCAGGAAAACAGTGCATGAACCAAATGATATTAACAAAGACTTAGAAATAATAAGGAAAAATCAAACAAGTTCTGGAACTGAAGAATATAACAACCATATTTTTAAAATAAACTCACTAGAGACATTCAATAGCAGGTTTGATCAGGCAGAATGAAGAATCAATGTATTAAAAGGCAGGACATTCAAAATTACCAGGACAGAGGAAGAAAAAATAAAGTGAAGAAAAAAAAGAGAGCCTGAGGAATTTATGGGATTTTATTAAATGGAACAACCTGCACATCATGGGAGCCAAAGAAGGGAGAAAAGAGAAAAGTAGACACAGCCTGTTTGTAGAAGTAATGGCTACACATCTCACAAATCTGAGGAAATAAATGGATATACAAATATGAAACTCAAAAAACTCCAAGTAGGACAAGCTAAAGAGACACTGCAGTACAACGTAACCAAACTGTCAAAAGTCACAAAGAGAGAATGTTGAAAGCAGAAGAGGAAAAGCAGCTTGTAACATAGAAGGGGGCTTCAATTAGGTTATGAGAGGATTTGTCAGCAAAACCTTAGAGACTGTAAGGGAGTGCGATGACGTATTTGTTTATACCAAAAGAAAACCCCACCAAGAATCATACACCCAGCAAAACTGTCCTTCAAAAACAAATGAAAAATTAAGACTTCCCCAGGTAAACAGAAGCTGGGGGACTTCATCCCACCACACTGTCCCGTAAGAAATGCAGATTGGAGTCTTTCAAGTTGAATGGAAAGGATGATAAAGAGCAACAGAAATCCAAATAAAAGCACAAAGCTTCCTGGTAAAAGTAATTATATAGACGAATATAGGACCCTGTAGTGTTGAAATATACCTCCAGTTTTAAATCTGGTGTGGAATTTTGTAAAACATAAAAAGTAATCATCATAGAACTGGAGAGCTGGTTCAGTGGTAGAGCGCTCGCCTGGCATGCATGAAGACCCGGCTTCAATCCTCAGCACCGCATACACAAATAAACAAAGGAAAAATAAAACAGAGATGAAAAATCAACACACACTCTATCTCTCCAAAAAAATAATAAATCTATAAATAAACAATGAAAAGAGATAACTTGTGTCATCAAAACCATAAAGAAGGAAGAGACAGAGATGGAATACAGGTCTTTTTTTTTTTTTTTTTTTTTGATGGAGCAGAGTTTTACATGTGATTGAAGTTAAGTGGTTATCAGCTTAAAATAATAAGTTGTTATATTATGTAATTGCAATTATAACCACAATCTGTAGAATACACACAAAGGGAAATGAGAAGGGAATTAACCCATGTCTTATTAAAGAAATTTTCTAATTAAAAAAATACTAGGCCAAGAGTTTAATTCAAATTCTATCCAACAAATTAGATGAGTTTTTGAATTATGCAAATTTTTTTCAGAGACTAGAAAAAGAGGGAATAATCTACAAATCATTTCAAGGGTCTAGTGTAGCTTTGATACCAAAACTGAACAAGAATAGTACAAGAAAAATGTTACTGATTGATCTCATTTATAATACACACTTTTAAAGACTGCTATCAAAATATCAGCAAATTTAATTCAACAATGTCCATTTTTTAAATATCATGACCAAGTTGATTATTCCACAAATGAAAGGAATACCCTATCATTATAAATTGTATTGATCTAGTTCACTCCATTAACAAGGAAAAAGTCATATGATCAGCAATGGATACAGATAATAGAGATATGTGTTATAGATGACTAGAAATTGTAAATTCAGTGAGATTTCAAGTCCCACCCTCCCTAGACAATGGTGTGAAATGAACCTGCATATGCTACTGAGGAGAACTGGTTTGGTACAATCCCCTTAGCAAACGAATATAAAATTAAACATCTTACCCCTCAAGTTTACATTATCAACTGGTTCAAAAGAAATATAAGGCAAGCCACAAATATGAGGCATATATATAATCTTAAATTCTCTTGTAACCATGTTTTTAAAAATAAAAAAGATGAATGGATAAATAATAAATGGATATATACATAGTGAAATACTATTAAGTCATAAAAAAATGAACTCCTTTCACTTAGAACACTATAAAAGAACTTGGAGAATATTATATAAAATAAGACACAGAAAGACAAATAGTGCAAGGGTTCATTCATACATAAAACGTAAAACTGTTGCTGTCACACGAGTAGAGCGTAGAATGGCATAAGTGCTTAAGGCGAGGAAAGGAAGGGAGAGACTGGTCAATGGATACGTAATTATACTTAAGAGAAATGTCAAAAAAAATGTCTGGTATAAGCAAATGTTTAAACACTAAAAGTAGATTAGTGTCTAGAACTGAGGGGTGGAGGAGAGAGGCAGTGAGGTGGGGGACCAATAGAGAATGACTACATGTGATTTTGACATTTCTTTCATAGGTGATGGAAATGTTCTAAGACAGATGGTAATGACAGTTTACAACTCTGTGAACACACTAAAAACCATCAAATTGTATAATATGTAAATTATATCTCAACAAAACTGTTCTAAAAGAAAGTTAAAAACAAATGAAATAAGTTTACTAATATATCTAGAATGTCATCATTCCAATATATAACTACAAAATATTAATTGTATATTAATATGTAATTACTAATTAATCACATATTAATTTTGATTACACCTAATTATGTAGAATTGATATATGATAAATACCATACATTACTTCAAGATGATACATATAAGTTAATGATTCATTTCTCATACTAAGCTCTTCAAATCCCACGTGCATTTTACATCTATAGTTCATCTCAATTCAAACTAAATGCATTTCAAGTGTTCACTGGCCACTTGAATGGCAATTGGGTAGCTCAGAACTAGAAAAGCTCTCACCCAGGAAAACCAGGGAGCTGAAAGGGTTATTTCAGCATCGTTTGAGGAGAATAGGTTTGTACAATCCCCTTAGCAAACAAATATAAAATTAAACATCCTATCTCTCAAGTTGACATTATCAACTGGTTCAATAGAAATATTGAGTGAGAGCAACATTTTCAATTTCATATATGAATGAAATTTGCAGTATTTGTCTTTCTATGTCTGACTTACTTCATAGAAGGAAGGAAAGAGTCCACATCAGTGGAACAAATGAATAAAGATCTGTGGGAATGAGCCAACTGGGGCCACGGGAGTCAACCTAAAATAGTTGAATATCATAAACACAGTGCTGAACCCAAAACAAGTCACAAGGAATGATGCCTGGAAAAGTCTGCATGCAATGAAATAGCAAGTGTACAGGAATAATGAACACGTAATTGGGGCAGCGGGAAGTCCCCTCTCTGGTTACAAGAGGGTGTGCTCAGAGAAGGTCTTAGGGGGCACCACTAATGACAGTCTGCTTTTGATACTGGGAGGGGGAATTAACAGGTATTCTTTGGATCATTCCCTGTGCCTTTGTTACATAGGTCTTAAGGTTTTATCAGCAGTGCTTAAAGCAAGATCTGGCATACTCTGATTTCACGTAATAATCAATGGTCCACATCGACCCATCCCTGGACAAATCACTTTGCGCATGTGTTTCTCCATCTGTTCACGAGATCAGAGTAGGTGGCCCCAAGAGCTGTCCCCATCCCAATATTCCTTCAATCAGCAAGACTCTTCCTCATACTTCTGTGGCTCCCAAAATATTCCTGGAGAAGGGGCAGCCCTGCCTCAGAGGGTTGCAGAGGTTGCATTAATGCAGAACTGTGATTCAGCTCCACAGCCACCAAGCCCTTCAGTCTGGAAGGGCGCCGTCAAGGACATGTGTCTGGGAGAGGGCTCTGTCAAGGGCATGGGTCTGGGAGGGGGCGTCATCAAGGCCATGTGTCTGGGAGGGGGCACTGTCAAGGCCATGTGTCTGGGAGGGGGCACTGTCAAGGCCATGTGTCTGTCTAACACACACAGGTTCTCCAGGGATGTGCATGCTTGGCAGGGAGCATGCCGGGCAGGCACTGCATGCCTCCGCTGGGTGCACACTGTCAGCCACTGTTGAGCAAACGTGACAAGGAAGTCTGCCTCTCCGTGGATGCCACCGACCCACGCAGAGCGCCTTTGCGGATTGTGAAATGAACTGCTCCTGTTGCTAGGGGACTTGAGCTGATTTCATGAGAGCGTGAATCTGGACGATCCCGGCAGTCAGAGCAATCGTGCTCTTCCTGGGAGCTCTGACCATCTCCTGAAGCTAGCCCTAGCCCAGGGGGGCTTCCCCACATTTGGGCAGACTGGGTGAGGCACACTAGAGCTGGAAGAGACTCCAGGAGGGCAACGGTCCTGGCTGATGATTTTAAAACAAAAAACAGAGGTGTCAAAATATGAATGGAATGTAGTATAATATCACCTGCTACCACCATCACCAGTGAGTTTCCAGTGTTTTCTAGATGCTCTTCTGGATGCTTCACTAAGGCTCAGAGAAGATAAATAACTTGCTCAAAGTAACAGAGTTCATAAGTGGCTGAGCCAGGACTCAAACCCAGATTTGTTTGACTCCAAAACCTATCCATTCTGCTGTGAAGATGTTCCACTCTATTAGTGTTCACGGTGGTAATTCTTCATTATTGTTTCTTTTAATATCACTTATTACTATAGTATAATCTAGTGTCATGGTTCTGAAATGGTTTGCCCCTAAAAATTCATGTGCTATAGGCTTAGTCCCCAGTATAAGGATATGAAGAGGAGGTGGAACAGGGATCCAGTGAGATCCCTGCCCTCAGGAATGATTAATGCTAGTTTTGCAAAGTGAGTTAGTTCCTTGAAAGGGGGTGGGTTCTTCCTGCATGCAGTGGTTTCTTTCCCCTTATCCACCATGTTGTAATGCATGCAAGTGGCTCTTACTAAAAGCCAACCAGAGGGAGCCACCCAATTGGGACTCTCAACTTCTAAAACTGAGAGCTTAAATAAAGAAGCTCTTTTCTTTATAAAGTACTCAACTTCAGGTATTTTGTTATAGCAACAGAAAATGGACCAATACACCTAGCAATATTATCTGGCTACAGTCATCTTTCTTGCTTGATAATAAGTGTGACCTTTGTCCCAGTGAACCCACACCTAATAAGTAACCATACTGATAATTGTAAAGCATGTGTCCCCACCTCTTTTTCTTCAACCTTTGTTCTGGAGACTTCTGTGTCTTTTTCAGAGTAAAAAACCTGATTGAGAGAAAATATTGCAGCAGTCAGAGCAGAGAAAACCTCACAAAGACTCAGTCAGGGAATGCAGATGCTTGTTCAGAAGACCTCAATGGATACAGGTGACATTTATCTCCTTGCAAAAATCTTGAGAGGTCGCTGATGGCTGCTCCTCACCCTTTTCCTGGCCTCTCTTGGTGGGAGATATGAGTCAGCTGGTGTCTGGCACCATCTGAAGCCCTCAGTTCTGGTTTCCCCGGAACGCATTGCTTTTGATGTGCCATTTGTATCAAGTGGGGACTACATCACTTCTCCCAGCAATTTTTGCTTTTCCTGTTCCATCTTTAATTATGAGAGTAGTGACTTCCCACAAGGCCACTTGCTCAGCTCCCACCCAGAGGAATCCAGAGCAGTGTCGAGCATCAGAGCAGGTGGCTGATGGCCACTGGAGAGGGCAGAGAACTTCCCTGACAGGCCTGAAATTCCTCCCTGTCTTCACAGCCTTGCTCCCTGGCCCAGAGGTCAGGATGAGCACATTTCCAAGGTCATGTGCATGGAAAGCAAAGGACACCCCTACCTTCAGCAACTGGGAGGCCGTGGCTCCTCGTGTCCCCAGGACCAGCATGCCGATGGCCGTCGAGATGCCCACGGGGGAGAAGAAGATGTTGCCGTCGTTTGTTTTCTTCAGCTCTTTGAGAAGATTCAGCCCAAGGTGAATGTTTGCTGCACCGAGTGACACCATGATGACGTTCCTGAGATCTAGGAGCAACAGGTTGGTGCTGAACGTCTGGATTACTGCTTGGTGCCATGGAAACCTCCCGCACTGACCCAGAAAACAGGGATTTCACCCTGTTGGTCGAGGTCGCTGATGGCTGCTCCTCACCCTTTTCCTGGCCTCTCTTGGTGGGAGATATGAGTCAGCTGGTGTCTGGCACCATCTGAAGCCCTCAGTTCTGGTTTCCCCGGAACGCAAGGTTAACGCCTTAATGGTTTTATTCTCTTTTGTTCTCTGTCTGAACCTGCCTGCTGCCTCCCACTGCCTCCTCCTCATGCTGGGACTCTCCAGGCAAACCCAGCCCTGTCCTGCCAATGCCCAGTGCAGCAACGCAAGGTTCAGGAGGCGGAAGAGAACCCGATGGCCTTGAGCCCAGCCTCCACAACAACAAAGCCAACAGTCCTGACCTAGGCTAATGTTTGCTTTTTCTCTGCTGATGCAGAATCCCATCCAGAGAATAGCAGCGGAGCTCATTCTCTCAAACGCCAACCCACAACCCCAGGAAATCTTGACTCCAGGCCAAATTCTCCCTGAAGGTCAGTAAAGCATCTCTAGCTGTGGATTATTAAGTGCAGTGGAAGGGTTTTTTTTTTTAACTTGGCTTTGCTTTATTTTTTTTTCTATATTATTTCCAGCTTGTTCAGTTAATCTCACTTATTTTTTTCAGTTCTGGGGATTAAACTCAGGGGTGCTCTACTACTGAGTTACATCCCCAGCCCTTTTTATTTCTCACTTGAAAACAAAGTCTTGATAAGTTTCCCAAGCTAGCCTCAAACTTGTGATCCTCCTGCCTCAGCCTCCTGAGTAGCTGGGATTATGGTATGCACCACTATGTCCAGCAAAAAATAAAAATAATAATAATTAACATAATAGATATGGAGAACATGTTTTACATTTTCTTAATCACCAGCTACTTTGTAACTACTTAATAAAGACTTTAAGAAGAATCCTAAATTAACAATAAAATTAATGCAAAATAAAACAATGCACATACTTTGGGAGTCTTAGGGTTCATCTCTGCTAAGGCATCCTACATCTGCAGTTATGACTTCAGTATCAACCTCTGGTTTCCTTACAGGGATTCCTTGTGGGCTTTACTCAGAAATAAAATGAATTAACTTCAAACAGGATGAAGAAGATACATTGTTGTGGTCATGCAGGCACTGAATTAAATGAAGTCACTTCAAGGAAAGTCTAACACAATTTTTAAAAAATCCTTCTTTCAAACTGACAAACATTCACATTCTCAAAACACAGGAGCCTTAATTGAGTTAGATGAAGGAAGAACTTACCTAGCTCTTGGAGAAGACGGAGGAGGCTGCAACAGGAACTAGGAAGCTCATGTGAAATGGACAGCTGAGATCCTTAATTTATAGCTCTGTCTCTGCCTCTCCCTAGTCATTACAGTTTGCGTTGCCAGTGAAACAACATTTGGTTTCTCAATGATAATTTCCCTAATAAAAAGAACATGCAACATTTATGAGAAAATGGAGGATTCAGTTCCTTGTCCCCTCGTGCATGGCCATGAAGCCATGCACTTGAAGTTGTCAGCAGCTGTATGTCAGCTGTAGTTCACACATTATGCACTTTAGACACAGAGGAAGTCAGTAGTTCAAATTATAAGTTCTCCAGAATTCTTTTTTTGGGAAGAGCCGGGCAGTACTGGAGATTTAACCCAGGGGCGATTTACCACTGAGTAATATAACCAGCCCTTTTTAGTTTTCATTTTAAGACAGGGTCTCACTAAGTTGCTCAGAGCCTTGCTAAATTGCTGAGGCTGGCCTTAAACTGATGATCCTCCTGTCTCAGCCTCCCAAGCAGCTGGGATTACAGGTACAAGTGTTTGGAACCTGAGCATAAATAGATTCAAATTAACCAGAGGACGAGACTGAAAGCAGGAGCTCAAACCCAAACAAGGACTAAAGGATAGAAGTAGAAGGCCCAGCTCAAAGGAATTATGACCTTTGGGGGTGGGGGGCGAGAGGTCTTTCATTCATAGTGATTCCAGGAGCCCTCTGGTAATAACTGCTCACAGCAGTTGCTTTGCACCTCCGAAGCACATTAAAATCCCCTGGGGAACTATAAAAAAATTTCCAAGCAGTCATCCTCCAGACTCCCTGAGACAGCGTCTCTGGGGGTGGGAACCAGGCATCAGAGTTTGTATCACCCCAGGTGACTGGGTTGTGCAACCGGATTTGAGATCCACTGGTTTATAGTCTGATGAAGACACGAATTAAACTTGACTCACCGTAGATGAACAGTCATGTCCTGACAAGCCGTCCTCGGGGATCAGGTTAGTTTTGTAGTTGCAGTGTGCAAAGGAAAAAAATGAAAGGTAACTGTCTTGTTAGAAAAGAACCAGAAAAAGGAGCAGGCAGCTGTGCACACTACCACACACTTGTTCACAAGCGTTCTGTCCATTAATTTAAAGACCTCATTTTCATTCATTGAATAAATGCTGAGTCTACGTTGTGTTCAGTGACATTAGTTCAGAAGCACCCAACAAGCTCACTGATTTCAGGAAAAGAATACCACCAAAGAGGGGAAAATACTTTATAAGAAATTACACCTTCAAATTCCAGTTTTTCCTGCCAACCCTAGGGCATTCCTACTGGCTCTGCTAGTTCATTAAAAGAAACAGCCCTTCGATTAGTCTCAGCTTTTGTATTCAATAGAGGGTGTGAAGATTTGTCATTGTTGCTAGGCAACAACTACAAGGGCTTCCCAGCTTCCCCCTCTGCCTGAAGAAGAGCAGCCTTTAAGGGGTGGCTCCCGCAGGTGCCCTCGGTACTCAAGTTTCTTTTTAAACTTTTTTTGTTATTATTGCTTTTTAAGCAAACTCAATGCAGCATTTAATTCGCTTTTTTTTTAATTGTCACTGAGAAATTTGCAAATTCATTAAGGTTACAACTTAGCTATTGAATAACCCTGGATGCCAATGAAATGAAAAAGCTAGCTTTATAAAATGGCGTAAAATCCAGAATTGACAATAATGCTCCAGATTTTCAGATCCCTATCAATCAGTCTGTGTCTTCTCAGTCCTTTCTTTGTGGCCCTTGGACTCTGTCCCATTGCATAGCTATTTCCAGGTGCCCTCTGTTCCTTTCTGGAGCCTTTTATCCACCGCCCCACTCTCAGTGACAACTGGCCTTCCCCTGATGACCTCTACACCCCACAACATCTTCTCCCAGCCACTGCTACCCTGGGATTCAGAAGCAAGGTCCCTGCTGCCAGTCTCCCTCCTGCCCTTGCTTTTTCCAGGCCTTTCCTTCTTCAGTCGCCCCCAGCGTTCCCCTTGGAGACTACACCTGTGCTGGCCTTTCCCAAACCACAGGAGCTCTGCACCTGGCCTCAAGGTCCACCCTAACTGCTGCCACCACTCTGAGTGTCTCTGCCACCGTCCATGTGCATGGCCTCTGGCTCCCCTGACCATCACCCTGCCTCTCCTGGGGCAGCCCACTCTATCAAGACAGTGTTATTCTATTTCTTTATTTTTTATTTCTTTTTTTTTTTTTTTTGACATATGGTCGTGCATTGGCAGTTGTCATCTCCGGAACCTGCTGCTGTACACTGCTGGACAAGGAAACTCCACCGTCCTGATACAGATCCCCATCCTTATTCTGAGCCTGTCAGTGGTGGCACCCCTGGTCACTGGACTCCCCGGCACTATTCTATCAGTCTCTTCTTTCTGGTACCATAACTGCCAGAGTTGAAGACAATGTGTTCTTAAAATTTAAGAACCATAAACAAAGTTCTTATGAGTCAGGGAAGGAAACAGTGCAGCCCTGAAGTAGAGCAGTCGACTCCCCATCCTGTCCCTCAGCTCAGTCTGGTCCAACGTCCCCATGGCTGCTACCGAGGCTGATCGTAGCACTTTTCTTCTTCAAGCCAATAATGAACACATGTGTCTTTCCCAGCCCCTAAGTCTATCACCCAGTTGCTATTGTGGCTGATAGGACGTGGCTTCCTCTTCTGGGCCCAGTGACTCTCAGCTACATGGGATCCACCTGTCTGGAAGCTACATAGCACTCCACCCTCCCACCAGGGCACACATCAGGCACAACTCAGAGACATAGGGTGTAAAAAGAGCTCCTCACTCAGGCAGGTCTAATTCTGAATTGCAGCGTCTGCTCCCACAGGATCAGCTAACATTTTCCCATGCCCGCTCTTGCTTTACCCCAAGAAGCATCCCCTCACCCCAGGAAAATTACCCAAATAAAAGCCATTGCCTTCATTTTGTTTCTAGAGTGCTGCACCTAAGACAACTAGCCCAAGCCCCTCCCTGTTTTTCTGCTTTCCAAAATCCTCAACAATTCATGTAGTTATCCTCATTTAGATACTTTTACCAAGATCTATGAAAAATCCTCTTTGCAATTAAATTGTGGCTTTTAAGAATTAACATATTATGTGGGGAAAACTTTCACTTTAATACACTGAATAAGGAGCATATCATCTCACACATCCTTCAATAGAGTTTATAGATAGGAAGAAATGGAGAAAAACCTCCTTTCCTCTCTGTGATCAAAAATAGAGTCTGGGGATGTAGCTCAGTGGTAAAGTGCCTAGAGGTTCAATTCCCAGTACAAAAAAATTAAATTATATTAAAATGAATTATGACATTAAGAATTTCTGCAACAAACATTTATATGATTTATATGCATTAATTTTAACTATATGCGCAATCCTGATGAAAATAAAATATTGATTACTATAACATTTTATTTCAAATTAAATTTAAATTAAAAATTTAATAAATTGAGTCCAAAAGATAGAATTGTAATGTTGGTACACTTTTTGGTCATTAAGCATTATCTACACACACAAAAAAAAAAAACCTGTTCCCACTATCACTGCTTCCATTCAGAACTGAACACAAATCCTAGCAAGTGCAATACAGCAAATAATTAACTGAATAATTAGCTAATTGATTAAAAGACAAAAGCATCGAAAGGAAAAATAAAGCTGTCATTCAGAAAGGAATTGAGAGAAACATTATTAGAATTAAAAGGCAAGTTTAACAATATTACTTAATGCAAGACCAAAATAAAAATCCTATATTTTAATATACTAGCAACATACTTTAGAAATTTTTATATATACAATTTAAAAGAGAATCAAAAAACTATGTAAGGGGGCTGGAGCTGTGGCTCAGAGGTTACAGCGCTTGTCTGGCATGCCCAAGTACGCGAGTTCAAGCCCTGGCACCATGCACACAACTAAGGGTGGGAGCAACGAAAGTCACATGAAAACCTAAATAAAGTTGATTCTCTCTTTCTCTCTCTCACAGTCCTTCTCTCTTTAAAAAAAAAAAAAGCTACATAAGGTAATGAATATGTTAATTACACAGATTTAGTCATTCTACACACACAGCAAAACATTGTGTTGTATCCAATAAATACATAGTTTTGCTTGTCAGTTTGAAAGTTTAAAAGAAAAAAAATCACATACCTAGTAAATATGAGGCTGTCTAGGCCTCTAAAGGATTAAACATAATTTGGGGAAATTAAGAAGACTAAAGGGAGGAATATATTTTATGTGTGGTTTAGAAGACAATATTATAAAGATATCCATTTTCTCAAAATTCATCACTTCACTCAATCTACATCCCCAGTTTCATTTTTTTAAAATGAAAAATGAGTCACTGAATCCATATAATAAGAAATATTAAAGGAATAAGGACAACCGAAACACTCCTGAAGGAGGAGGAGGATGAAAGACCTGTTCTGTCAGAAAGGAAGACTCACTATCAAATAATTAAATCAGTCAGGTTTTGACAAAGGATAGGCCCGGACAGAGACCCAGAAACACATCAGTGCAGATGTGCACACTCGATCTGAAAGGAAGAAAGTGTTGCTGCAGAACAGTGAGGAACGGGTGTCCTTTATGAAAATCACGCCACCCCCATTGAACAGAGAACTCCTACCTCTCCCCATTATCTAAATTTCCATTCTAGATGGAACAGGGCTAATTGGAATACACAAAAGTATTTGCAATAACAGTAGATATTAACAAATTGTACTACACAAAAATTAAACACTTTCACTAATCAAAAGATGCTCTCAAGACTGAAAACACATGAGAAGGGGGAAACAGCAGCAGAGTCATGATTTTGGTTTTAGGTTCCCAGACCCTGTTCTCAAAGAGCAGTGATCTCGCAGACCCCAGAAGACTGTGACCCCCTCAATGTCACTGGAACCCAGCCCTGGGCATCTAGTGACACACAGAGATGCTTGACAATGAAGTAATTTTGGAAATGATCCCAGGCAAAGTGACACTGATCTCCAGCACAGGCAGGTCCCACCAGTGGCCGGACCCTGCCATAGCAATGTGCTTCCATGAGGAGGTGGACGGTACACTGGGCTACCAAGGGTAAGGATTTCCTTCGGAAAACCACAAACTCAAACAGGACCCCCCACCTCCAGACTCACCCTAATTTGCTGCAAGCACTGGAGATCAGTGCCCTGTTTCTCAGGGGTGCTCAAGAGGAAGAGATGACAGCCATTGTGACCATGTGGACCAAAGAGAGAGAGTGAGGGCTGCCCGCATGCTTGCTCCCCCAGGAGCCTACTGTGACTCTGAAGGTCTCTTCAGCTGAATGTGAGTCTCAGCCACTCCCTGAGTTTTTATCCAAACCAAAGAAACTTGGAGCAAGGTAAATAAGGAATCTCCAACCTACCCCGCCGCCACCACCCCTCTCTCCACCAGTCAGACCAGCCGCCTGGGATTCAGAGGGCCCTGGGACAAAGTCCCAGGAAATTTTTGCATGGGCTTGGCCTGCGACCAGCAGAGGAATCCCTGTGAGCTCATTGAAACCTGGCAGCTGAACTGTACAATCCCCAGCACGGCAGCTCAGCATCCTAAGGCTTGGACCCAATGAAACTCCTAAGGCTGAGCTAAGCCCATGTCCAGCCCTACAGACATCCTCCCTTAGACCACACAAAGACCTTAGACACCCAGCATAAATGTCTGGAAGAACAAGAATTCAGAATAGAAGGAACAAGAACAAAAACTTTTTTTCCGTTTTTGGACTTTAACTTCATATGTGGTTTTGTGCTGCTTGGTTCTCACCTTCATTGTGTCTTTTTGTGAACTCCAGTGAAACTGAAATATCCACAGACAAACATACTTACTCATACTTCATTATAAATCTTTTTTTTCTCTTCTCTCCAGTCTCTTCCCTACTTTACTATAACTTCTCTTACATTCTGATCTCTTTCTCAATTGTAAAGAACTGTAACCCCACACACACATGTTTTGAAATCTGAGTTCTAACCACCACAATCTCTTTAGGCAGGATAGCCTCCCAGTAGTGTGATTCTCCCCTGCCCACTTCTATCCTCCCTTTGAGCAATAGCCCAAATCCATTTCTCTGCCTCTCATCTCCCCTTAACATAACTATCTCACTCTCTCTCTCTCTCTCTCTCTCTCTCTTATTAGAATATCCTTCATCTATACTTTCTCTCTCCTCTCACTCCTAAATCAAAAGTTCTTCTGTACCTTCCTATCACAATTTCTTTTCTCTTAGGTGTCTATAAACTCATCACCGATTAGTCCCAATCAGTTTATATAACTTGTGTCACCACCATTAATACTGGGAAACTTTTCTGCTGTGATCACCAATCCTGATATACATGACTTGCTTTTAAGTCAGCTATGCACCAACAGTTAAATAAGGTCATCAAAGGAGCAAAGTAAGCTATTTAGTGCTGTTTCTTGTATGCATTGGATGTTCATAGTGATTCCCTTTCATTATATAGTGAAGAATTAGAAACTGTAAGAGTAAATAACTGTTCACAGAGTGGGACACCTGCTAGTGAATACAAATAACCTGACAGTACCCCAACCCAATAAGGAAGGGGACAAAAGCCTCTAAACAATCAACAAGATCCCACAGGGGAACAACCAAAGAGGAGTTTTGGGACCCACTCCACAGCACCAACCCATACTACATATTCAATGAAAAACATCAGAACAAAAAATTCAATCATACACAAAGGCTCACACACAAAATAAGGAGAAAAATAATTTACTTCAATTCAAGGAGCAAGAAGTCCTTCAAAAATGAGGAACCAGTCTAGAAAAATTTCACTTCAAACCCACAACTTCCCAACTAAGGAACCCACAGAAAAGGAGTGGGATGAAAACCTAGAGGGAAAAAAAAACTTTTGAAGATCAGATTACTAAAACTATTAAAAATGTAAAAGAAGATTTAAGGAAATAAGAGAGCAAACACAGGAGAAAACTTTTTAAACAAAGAAATGGATATACTGAAAACAGAAGTTTTAGATCTGAAATCCTCAGTCAACCAAATCAATAGAAGAATTCAATAGCAGATTGATTTCTGTAGAAAACATAACCTCCACTCTTTTTTAATTTTTTTTATCAGATGAATATGGAGATACAATTGAGGAGGAAACATTGTCAAACAGTCAAGAACAAATGTATATATACTTAGTTATCCAAGGCTAATGCCATGTCATGGATGCTCAGCTTGGGTTCCCCATGTTGCTGTTTCCCCCAGAAGAACCCCTGAGTTAAATGGATATCTTGTGTTGGTCAGAGATCTCCTTCTGAGATGATTTCCCCATATTCCCACCCTCCAGTCTCTTTGATCTTCTTCCTAAGCCCTCCTCCCACCCTGTCCCCCACCCTGCACCTCCAGGTATCCTAGGCAATTATCCTCCTGTTGCATTAAGAATCATACAGTTTGATAACCTCCACTCTTGAGGAAAGAACTTCCAATAATGAGGGCAGGCTGAGTAACCGTAAATGCAAGGGTGACAGAAAAAAATTTACAAAGCATGATCAGAATCTTCAAGAAGCAAGTGATGAAATCAGAAAAAAGAATATGAGAGTAATTATGATATAGGAAAACATCAAAATTCAAACTCATGGCATAAAAAAATTCTCAACAAAACACTAACAGAAAAATTCCCCCATACAAGAAATGAGTAAGACATGTTCATTCAAGAAGCTTATAGGACACCCAATAAACTCAATCAAATGAGAAGCTCACTGAGACACAGCATATTCAAAATGTATAACAGACAAAATAAGGAAAGAATATTAAAAATTACAAGAGAGAAACATCAAGTCATATTCAGAGGCAATCCAAAAAGGATCATGTCTGATTTCTCAGCTAAGACCATAAAAGCAAGAAGATTCTGGAATGAGATGGTCTAATCCTTGAAAAAACACAACTTTCAACCAAGATTATTATATCCAGAAAAACTCAGCTTCAAATTTGATGGAGAAGTAAAAACATTTCATGATAAAAACAAACTTGTAACATTCATTAATAGAAAGCCAGCACTACAAAGAGAAAGACAAATTCAAACACAGGAACAAGCAAACAATATCCAAAACCCACAAACAGAGGAAATTCAATAAAAGTTTACACTGTACTAAAAGATAACCAAGACTGCACAAAATACACCCCAAAGTCACTATGACAGTGAACCACAACCACATATCTGTTCTAACACTGCATGTGAATTGTCTCAATGCTGCTATCAAAAGACACACATTAACAAATTGGATCAAAAAACAAAATCCAACAATATACTGCTTATAGGAGATGTATCTCACAGCCAAAGATAGCCACAGATTGAAGGTGAAGGTTGGGGAAAAAACCTATCAGGTCTATGGCCCAAGAAAGCAAGGCAGTGTTGCAATGTTTATATCTGACAAAGTAGACTTCAATCAAACATTAGTGAGAAGAGACAAAGAAGGGCACTGCATCCTAGTAAAGGGAACTCTACATCAAGAAGATATGACCATAATAAACATTTATGCCCCAAACTCCAAAGCTCCCAAATACATGGAAAAAATACTCTATGACATAAAACAACTTATCAACCTCAGCACAACAATATGAGGAGAATTTAATACATCTTTATCACCAATAGACATATCATCAAAAAAATCAATAAATATATCTCCAGTCTAAACAACTCTATGAATGAAAGGGACTTAACATACATCTATAGAAAATTCCATCCCAAATCAGCCGAATTTACCTTCTTCTCAGCATCATATGGATCCTACTCCAAAATAGATCAGATCCTAATTCACAAAGGAAATCTTAGCAGGTACAAAAAGGTTGGTATTATCCCATGTATCTTATCAGACCCCAGTGGTATGATCCTAGCAATTAACAGCAAGAAAAAATAACAGAAAGCACATAAATACATGGAGATTGAACTATACCCTCTTCAATGAAAAATGGATCAAAGAGGATATGAGGGTAAAAATCAAGAAATTCTTGGAAATGAATGACAATGAAGACAAAACATATTGAAATCTCTAGGACAGTATGAAAGTATTCTTAAGGGGTAAATTTATAGTACCAAATGTCTTCATCAAAAACCAGGAAAAATACCAAATACATAAGCATATGCTCCACCTCAAGTCCTTACAAAAAGAATAACAACCCAATCCCAAAACCAGTAGAAGACAGAAAATAATCAAGTACAGAGCTGAAATCAATGAAATTGAGAATATAAAAACAATACAAAGATTCAATGAAACAAAGAGTTGTTTCTTTGAAAAATAAATACAATTGACAGACTCCTAGCCAACCTCACCAAAAGAAAGAATGAAATGAATCAAATCAACAAAACCAGAAAGAAAAATGAGATCAACACTGATTCATCTGATTGGCAAAGATGAAGAATATAACCAATAACAGCTGCTGGACAGGTTGTGGGGAGATAGGAGCACTAGCCCACTCTGTTGGTACAACTGAAAACTGGTACAGCCACTCTGGAAAGCAGTATGGTGACTCCTCAAAAAATTAGGGATGGGAGACTGGAGCGGTAGCTCAGCGATTACTAACTGCTCTTGCCTGGAATGCATGAGTGCACAAGTTCAAACCCCAGCACCACGTACACAACAAAGTGTCCCAGGAATGAAAGTCATATGAAAAACTAAATAAAGATTGCTTCTCTCTCTCTCTCTCTCTCATTGTCCCCTCTTTCTTAAAAAAAAAAAAAAAAAAAAAAAAAAAAAAACCAGGATGAATCCACCTTATGACCCAGCTATCCCTCTTCTGGGTATTTTCCCCAGGGAGTTAAAATCAGCACATTACAATGACATAGAAAAATATATGTTTATAGCAGCTCAATTTACAAGAGCTAAATTAAATTACGGAACCCACCCAGATGGTCCTCATTGCATGAATGGATCCAAAAGCTGTGGTATATGTACACAATGGAATTCTACTCAGAATTTAGAAACAATAAGATTGCTGCCTTTGAAGGTAAACGGATGACTATAGAAGAAATCATGCTGAGCAAAGTTAGCTAAACCCGGAGAGTCAAGGTTCGAATGCTTTCACTCATTTGCGGAGGCTGGTACTAAACCCAACCTTGGGTGAAAGGTGGTCAGGACCACATATTGGACCCAGCAGGGGCATGGCACACATAATCCAGGACAATCATAGATATGTGGGGTGAGGAAAGGTGGGAGAGGATAGAGTGGGAGGGGAAAGGGAGGGAGAACAGCGTGGGATCTAGGGAGACAAGCAACAATGTAACATACTCTTTATCCCCCTAAATATCCAATAATACTTGTGCAATTATTTAATTCTGGAAAGTTCACAATTTAAGCATTAGTATTGCTTGTAGTGCAAATTATAGAATAGTCAAGAGACTAGGGGGTGGGCGATATGGGAGTAATTCTGGTTTAAGATCGTAAGCCTAACACATGTTGCTTTGTATGCATTTGTGACAATACAACAACTCAACTCTTTAATAAAAAAAAGATAGAAATTTAAAAAAACACTGACCCATCTGAAATCCAGAAAATTATTAGAACCTATTTTAAAAAATGATACTCTTCCAAGTTGGATAATCTAGAGGACAGGGACAAATTCCTAGCCACATATGCAATTTCCAAATTGATGCAGGTGGATATTGAAAACCTAAGCAGAGCAATATCACGTAGTGAAATTGAAACTGCAATTAAAATCCTTACAAAAAAAGCCCAGGACCTGATGGATTCTCAGCTGAGTTCCATTAGACCTTTACAGAAGAACTAAAACCTCTTCTTACTAAGATATTCCATGAAATTAAAGGGATGGAACCCTCCCAAACACTTTTTATGAAGCAACCATAACCCTGATACCAAAACCCAACAAAGATACTCGAAAAGAAAACTACAGACCAATTTCTCTGATGAACATAGACCCTTAATAAAATTTGAGCAAACCTAATCAGAAATACATCAAAAAGATAAAACATCACAATCAAGTGGGCTTCATTCCAGGATGCAAAGCTGGTTCAACATATGCAAAGTAATAAATGTGATTCATCACTTGAAGAGAATTAAAGACAAAAACCATATGATCATCTCAATTGATGCACAAGAGGCCTTTGGTAAAATTCAACACCCATTTATGCTCAAAACTCTGGAGAATAGGGATCAAAGGAACTTGCCTTATCTCTGTAAGGGCCATTTATGACACACCAACAGCCAACATAATACTAAATGGAGAAAAACCAAAAGCATTTCCACTAAACTTGGGAATAAGACAATGCTGTCCACTCTCACCACTCTTATTCAACACAGTTCTTGAAACCCTAGCCAGAGCAGTCAGACAAGAGAAGGAAATCAAAAGGATACAAATAGAAAAACAGAAAGTTAAACTATCACTATTTGCCAATGATATGATCCTATACCTAGAAGACCCAAAACACTCTGTCAAAAGACTTCTAGAACTTATAAATGGATTTAGCAAAGTGGCAGAATACAAAATCAACACTCATAAATCAATAGTTTTCCTATACTCCAACAGTAATTCAGCAGAATAAGAAATAACAAAATCCATCACAATAACCTCAAAAAGAATTAAGTACTTGGGAATTACCCTAACAAAGGAAGTAAAAGACCTCTACAATGGAAACTATTGAACACTGAAGAAAAAAATTGAAGAAGACATGAGAGGTTGGAAAGACATTCCACGTTATTGGTTAAGCAGGAACAATATAATTAAGATGGATATTTTGCCAAAAGCCCTGTAAGAGTCGATGAAAGCCCCATCAAGAAACCAATGTTATTCCCAAATTCATTTGGAACACTAAGATACCCTGAATAACCAAAGCATTACTAAATAAACAAATTAAAAAAAGAAAAATCAGAGCTATCACTATACCTGACCTGAAATTATACTATAGAACTTTAGTGGCAAAAATAGCATGGTATTGGTATCAAAACAGACATAAAGACAAATGGAATAGAATGGAAGACACTGAGACAACCAACAAATCTTTAACCATCTGATATTCAACAAATAGGGCAAAAATATAGCTTGGAAGAAAAATCTCATGATCAACAAATGGTGTTAGGCAAACTGAACAGCAATATGCAGAAAAGTGAAATTAAGTCCTTATCTCTCACCCTGCACAAAAATCAAATTGAAATGGATCAAAGGATTAGGAATTAAACCAGCAATCATACAACTATTAGAACAAAAAATAGGATCAACACTCCACCATATTGGTGTAGACATCCACTTCCTTAAAAAGATTCCCATAGCACAAGAATTAAAACCAAGAATGAGTGAGTGGGGTGCCATTAAACTGAAAAGCTTCTTCTGTACAGCTAAGGGTCTAGAGTAGAGTATCAAGACAGAAACTACAGAATGGGAGAAAATCATGACCTGCTACCTCTCTGACAAGGGGCTAATATCCAGAATATACAAAGAATTCAAAAAACTGAACACCAAAAACAAAAACACTCCCATCAATAAATGGGCTATGTAACTAAGCAGAAACTTCTCAACAGAGGAAGTTCAAAAGCCAAAATATATGAGAAAGTATTCTACATCACTAGCAATCAGAGAAATGCAAATCAAAACTATATTAAGATTTTAGCTCACTCCAGTAGAATGGCAAAGTTGAAGAATACGAACAATAAAAGATGCTGGAGGGGTTGTGGAAAGGAAGGAACACTAACACACTGTTGGTGGGACTGCATATTGGTATAGCCACTCTGGAAAGCAGTGTGGCAACTCCTCAAAAAACTAGGGATGGAACCACCACACAACCCAGCTATCCCTGGACATTTTCCTAGAAGAGCTAAAATTGGCTCACTTTACAATAGCTAAACTATGGAATCAACCCAGATGCCCCTTGTTGGATGAATGGATCCAAAACCTGTGAGATATATATATATATATATATTATATATATATATATTTTTTTCTCAGTATATGTATATACTGAGAATACTCAGCTATTAAGAAGAATGACATCATAGCTTTTGCAGGTAAATGGATGGAAATGAAAAAGATCATTCTGATTGAAATACACCGAACACAGAGACTTAAGGGCCTAATGTTTTCTCTCATATGTGGAAGCCACAGTAAAACCTAGGATAGGGTGAAATTAGTCAAGTTTATTTAATAGACCCATCAAATTCAAAGTAACATATAATCTGGGGGAATCATAGCTATGAAGCTGGGGGAGAGGGATTAAAAAAGAGAGATGGGTAAGTGGGGTCATCAGTACTGTAGGGTATACTTGACTCCCCTGAGAAGCCAAATAATACAGAGGCAGGCATTTAAAACTAGAAATTTCAAAAATGAATATATAGGTATATGGACATTTATATCTGTAATAGGGGGGATTACAGAGGAGACAAGAGATCACCAATGGGTGAAGTGGGAGAGATCCTGGGTAAGGATTGAGTTTAATCTACTTTGTCATTACATATGCATGAACGAATATGTATCGACAAATCCCTTCAATCTGTAAGACTATGTTTATGTTGAACCAAAAAAATAATAAATAAAATAAAAGTGATACCTGTAGAGAGTACAAAGTGGGAAAATGTTGAATACACAAATGCCCACGACCTGTCAGTTCCACCCAAGGTATACACACAGTGTAGATATGAGCTTGGGGCACCAAGAGACATGGCACGAAGTCACAGCAGCATCATTCATAATAGCTCATCCCTAGAAACCCAGTGTGCACCAACAGTAATCATGTAAATAAACCACAGTATGCTCACATAATTAAACAACACAGCAATGACAAAGAATGAACTAAAGTGGCAGACAACAAAACAGAAGAGTTTTACAAATAAAACTGAGAAAAGAAGCCAAATGGAAAAGAATACTTACAGCATAGTTCTATTTACAGAAAACTCAAAAGAGGGCAAAACTGAATTAAATGGCTACAAGTCAGTATACTGGCTATACTTAGAAGAGGAGGAAGAAAGTAATAATTGGAAAGGGACACAGAATGAGAGCTTTGGAGTGATGATCATATCCTGTTTCTTTAACTGGGAGGTGGTTGCACAATAACCTATTAATCTACATGTTCATATTTTAATATTATCGTATCAGTGTTATTCAAAAAAATTCTCACTAGATTTATTCATGGACATTTTATAGTTTTGATGTTTTCTGTGAATAAAGTTTGTGATTTTTTCCATTCATTTGTTTATTCAACCAACATTTTTTGAGCATCTCTCAGTATCAGATCATAGTTTAAGTACTGAAGTATAGCAATAAATAGGAGAAAGATCTTTTTTCTCATTAAATTCACATTCTATTGAGGCAATGCATGCAATAAATAAATAACAAGGTACTGTCCAACAGAATTAAGTGCTATGAATTAGGCAAAGTATTTTTTTTGTAAATAGTTATTACTGATCCATACTATTTGGGGGAGGATTTATCTAGCTAACCACCTTAAAGAACATTCTTTTGGTAAATTTTCAGCTTATCACTTGGATTTTCTAAAGATAATCCTAAAATCTCTGAAAAGTGTCTTAGTATTTCCTTACTTATATTTATTCCTCTGATAGAACTGCACCTGAGTGTCCCGGAAGCCACTTAATTTCAAATCTCTGTGAAGCTCAAGGAGCACAGCGAGGAAGGCACTATTTAGTTTTAAAACTGCACTTATCTATTCCAACAGAAGGGGGCAATCTTGAACCAAGAAAAAGAAAGGCACAGAAATCAAGTTAAAGTAGAAGTCATTTTTACTGTCTGGAAATCCTGCACATTTTTGTATGCACATAAAAAAGTGCTAAAAAATATTCAAAATCACTATAAGAAGAAAACAGTGGGACAACACCTTTCAGCTGATGGAAATACCCCCCAATAAATCAGCCACAAGCAGGAGAAAGCTGCGACATCACTCTACCCGCTGGATTAAACAGCTTTTGAAAAGTAACAGTGAACCTGAGAAATGCTACAAATCATAATTTCAGAATAGACAAAAACAACAAAAAAAGATGCATGATGCTATCTGAACCCGGGAAGGAAATTATAAAAACAACAAAATCATCCGAAAAATGGGTCTAAGAGCAAATTGCCTGAAGGATAAAGAATGAAACAATCCGAAGAAGAGAAATCAAAAACAGGCTAAGGGAGGAATACAAAATGAAGGAATGAAAAAATCAAACAGGAGAAAAATAGAGATAGTAAAGCAATACAAAATATATGCAATTTTAGAAATACAAAAGGAAAAGGTGGAGTAGAAATAACGTTTATAGCTATAGTCCAAGAAAGAGTTCAAAAACCAAAGTAACTCTCAAGTCTATGTGAGTACAATGCACCTGGGAAAATTGACCCTGATGATGAAATTCATGACAAGTCTTGAAAATCAGCAAGCCTCTAACACCTTCAGAGAAGTTAGAGAGAGTGGGAGTGAATTAGGTCATTCCTTATAAAATACGGGAAATTAACTTGAGATTCGAATTCTTGTTTGTTTGTTTTTTTTAAGAGACTGAGAGAAAGAGAAAGAAACAATTTTATTTAGTTTTTCATGTAGCTTTCGTTGCTCCAACACTTCCTTGTGCTCTTGGTGCTGGGGTTCAAACTTGCATCCTTGCGCATGCCAGGCAAGTACCATAACCGCTGAGCCAGCGTTCTGGCCTCAAGATTAGAATTATTTTTTTTTATTTTTATTCAATAAACATGGCCAAGATTAGAATCCCTTTTTTTTTCTCAATTTTTATTGAGTTTTTCACGTGGCTTTCGTTGCTCTGACACTTAGTCGTGTACCTGGGTTGCTGGGGTTTGAACCTGTGTACTTGCACATGCCAGGCAATCGCCCTAACCACTGAGCCACCGCTCCAGCCCCCAAGATTAGAATTCTTAAAAACAACATACAAATCAGTAAAACAACACTTTTTTAAAAATTTCAAAAACAGTCCACACCCAGGATTTCATATCCAGCAAGCACTCTTCCATGAAAAAATACTCTTCAAGAATCAAGCATTTAAACAATACTGTACTTGTTAAGGCCTTCTTGGAGAATTTACCAGATTTACCAAAGGATGAACTTTATTTCCCCCCACCCCAGCAAACACAGAAACACTGGTTGGGGAAACCTCAGCACAAGGCTGACAAGAGGCTTGGAGACTAAAACTTGGAGATAAGGATAGAAAAATAATGGGTCAACGTTACATGTTGTCTATGTTCTGCCAAAGTTAAAACGTAAAGAGAGGGAAGATGCCACAAAGCAATGAGAAAGGAGAATGCAGCCATCGCTGTGGCCCAGGCAACAGATGGAAGTCAAAGGAAATCATTTAAAAATGATAAAACCTACATAGGAAACAGGTACAATAAGGTCAGTATGCTAACGATCTTGCGAAGGTAAGGTTGAGAAGAAAAATACAAACTTACCTAAACATCACAGTGGAAAGGAAGAGGAGAAAAAACAGTAAAATAACAAGACAAATGACTGTAAAGTCCATATGGTTCACAAAGTTCAAATTAACAAACAAGACTAAATAAGAAAACATTGCAAGGAGAACCAATAAATCTTCCATCATTGAAGCTCAGCTGTTACCGTGCTTGCCTGGTATGCGCAAGTACAAGAATTCAACCCCAGCACCACGTATGTACACAACCAAATGTCTGAGCAACAAAAACCACATGAAAAACTAAATAAAATTGATTCTCTCTCCCTCTCTTCCTCTCTCTCTCTCCTTCTCTTCCCCCCACCTCACCTTACCTATCTCTTAAAAAATTAAAAATAAAAAATTAAACTCTGACACTGGTATATGAATGCACAGAATCCAAAAAATAGTCCAAAGCATGTGTGGACTATGTAAGGACAGGTGTGCTTTCTCAATTCCCTGACGGAAAGGTGGATTTTTTTTCCCCATATGCCAGGGATTGAACCCAGAGGTGCTTAACCACTGAGCAGCATCCCCATCCCTCGCACCTTTTTATTTTTTATTTTAAGACAGGATCTCTCTAAGTTGCTTGGGGTCTCATTAAATTGCAGAGGCTGGCTTTGAACTTGCGTTCTATCCTCCTTCCTCTGGGATTACAGGCATGGGCCACCACACCCAGCAAGGCGAATGTGTTAATAAGTGAATTTGGAACAATCAAACAGCCACTTGGAAAAAGATAGAAATTGAATCCATGTTTCACCTTATCTGCCAGGATAAACCCCAATTGGATGAAAGATCTGAATTTTTAAAAGTAAGCCACACAGGTAAGGGAAGAAGGCATGAGTAAACTCCCTTCCAACTTGGAAGCAGGGAAACATGGTTTCAAATCTAGAAGCAATTAAACGTTAATAAATTCAACTTATGAAAATAATTTTCAAAACAGGTTCAATAATCAAAAGTCCAAGAGAAATGACAAATGGAGAAAAGAGCTTTGCTAATTATACTACAAAAGTTAATCCTCCCAAAACATAAAGAGTTCTTAGAAATCAAGGAGAAAACACACACACACACACACACACACACACACACACAAATATGGTTTAAAATCAAAATAAAAACCACAAGCATGATTACATATTATACAGGAAAGAATTCACAAAATGACTGGAATGATAACACATTAAAATTCCCTCAAAATGAGAAATCCGAATGAAATCTACACTCATGTTCCACCTCTTATTCAACAGTTTAGTGAACTCAAGGGATTCACATCCTTCTGTTACTGTGCTCATAAGGAAACAGGAAGCTCCACGGAGAGCTGTGATTTAACCTTGAAGGCAGGAATTTAGCAACAACTAACAAAATCATGTATGCACTTGCACTGGAACCCAGAAATTCCGCCCTAGGAATTTACCCTAAACATAGACCCACACAAATACAAATATAAAAGAGCCATTTTCCTTCTTGTTTCTGGATTGTTAGTCTTTGCGCCTCCTCTTGTTTCTGTGTTTTTGTTGTTGCTGTTGCATTTGTTTGTTTGTTTGTGTTTTTGGTTAGTTGGTTTTGGTCATACCTCCAGTAGTTCGATAGTTTTAAAAGATTTGTTTCCCTATTTTAAAAATGTCCGCCTTTATCTTTATTGTATTCAACTTTATTCCAGTTTGTGATGCATGTGGTTATCTTTTCAAACTTTCTGGGAGGAAAAACACTTAATGCACTTTACTTATTTCTTATTTTCTGATAAATGAATGAAAAGCTTTAAATTTTTCCTCTGAGTAGTTTCCTTCTATTTCGATTATTGTATATAGAAACAGGACAGTTTTTCACTGTTTTACAAGATTTTTAATTTCTTTGCTATTTATAGTTCCTTGTATTTTGAGATTATACTATTAGATGATATGATTTTTTTATTTTTATTTTGACAGATGGCAAAGCATGTATTTATCTTTGTCCCTGTGGTTATTTTGAACTTTAATTAGATTTTTTTCTGATGCTATTGCTATTCTTACTTTCCTTCTGTTAATATTTATCTAGTATCTCTTTCTCTCTGCCATTAATTTACTCCCCCTATTATTATTGTTTTACAGTTGGGTGATGGTTTAATTTTATGTGTCAGTTTAACTTGGCCTTGGGATGGCCAGAGCAAAACATTACTTCTGGAGGCATCTGTGAGAGTGGTCAGGAAGGGCTCCTCATTTGAATCAGCAGACTCAGTAAAGAAGATCCCTCTTATCAATGTGGGCGGGCGCCGTTCCATTCATGGCCCACCATAGAACAGAAAGGCAGGAAAGGAGCAAATGTGGTCTCTGATTGAGGTGGGATTCCATTCTCCAGCCCTCAAAGAGTGGACGTCTGTGCTTCCAATTCCAATTCTCAGGCCTTCAGATATGGCCTGGGAGTTACACCACTGGCTCCCCAGTGTTGGGGACTTCAGGCTCACATGGGGGTTCACTCCGTCTCTCTCTCACACACACCCCATAACCTGCACCCACCCTGGCTGTCCACCTTCACATTCAGCTTACCTGGCTGTCCAGCTGGCAGATGGCAGATGCGGGGACCCCTTGGCCTCCATAGTCGTACCCAGCAGTTCCTCATGAGAAACCTCTGTCTACCTAACTGCTCATCTACATGTCTGAATCTGTTGATTTTGTTTCTCTGGAGAACCTGATCAATCTGGTTTTCTCCTATAGGTTGGAATTAGGTCTTTGTCGTTTCGCTGCAGTCTGTCTCTTGACTGACACATTTGATTCTTCACATTTCTTGGAGCCAGTCACATTTGGACTTCTTTGCTCTTTTATTTCGTGTTTTGTATACACCATTCTTTCTCATTTATTTTTCTTTTTTTTTCACATTTCTTTGATTTTAGTCAAGTGTTTTTCATTATTTTTTCCTCTCATGATTTTGGAAATTGTGCATCCTATCTCAATTATTCAACTGGTTATCCACGGGGTTAATATAAATAGTGGACATAATTTTCTTTTAATGAGTGGAGTTAAACGCTTTCCTCAATACCTCCTGAAAAGTAAGAACCCCAGAGGTTTTACTTCCTTCCCTCTTCTATCTCTCTAACTCCCTTTTCACTCCTCAACCTGACCATCTCCAACCTCTCATGTGGAGATCATCTGAACCTTGTTTCCAATTATTAATTCTTACTTAAGTTTAAATCATGTTCTGCTTTTTTAAAAATCATTGCTCTTCATATCCCATGTTTTCTTCACCAATTCATTTTTAGTTTTTTTTTTTCTTCCAGACATCCTTTTAGGTTAGATTTGGCAAGTGGGAAACTACAAGTCCTTGATCATGCATGTTCCACTCACATTTGAATACTGACAGTTTGTATGGGCAAAACACTTTACTTTCATAATGTTTTCTCTCAGAACTTCAAAATATTGTTGTATTTTTTAGAACCAAAAAAAAAAAAAACCTGAGCTTAACCTGACTCTCATTCCATTTTATGAATTCTATTTCTTGTAACTCACAATACTTCTAGAATACTTTCTTTTTTCTTTGATTCTCTATAATTTTGCCAGTATGGAAGTGCAGATTCCCAAGGAGCTCTTGCAATCTTAAATGCATGGTTATTTTCAATTCTGTATATATTCATTCCCTCAATTCTTTCTGTTCTTGTTCCTGGAATGTCCATTAATGACTCTTGGGATTTCTTAAACTATCTCGCATGACTTTGAACCTTTTTAAGTGCTTTCTATTGTTTTACCTTTTTGTTGTTTGTTTCCCCTAGAACCCCCGAAGCTCATCTTCCAGCCAGCCCCTCAGCTGGGTGCTTTTGGCTATTAGGTGCACTTACCAGATCACTTGTAGTAACTAAGCTGATTCCCAGGAACTATAAATGAATCTCTTCCTTCCCTGGCCTTATCTGATGGATGTTATTAATCTTATTATTTATGCTTTTCAAGTCTCTTGTTTGACCTAGTAGCAGTTGAGGTTGATTTCCTTGTGTGGTTACATGCTTGAAACTTTTGGTAGATCTGGGTGACAGGCTTATCTCTGCATTCAATCTCCCCACCAGTGGCCAGCGTGTGTGGTCTGGGGATTCCCCACAGCCCACCTTGACAGTGTGGGAGTGGGAGGACTGGATGCGCTCTGGGGCAAGTGTACCAGCGACTTACAAACTTTGCATGGAAACTTCTCCATGATGTTATAGGTCACCTACAAGTATCACTATACTTCACAACTCAAATGTGCACTGTCCTGGCCTCAGGGCAAAGGCCTATGCCACTCACTACCTGGCACTTGAGGGGGCCGAAGGTGCAATCCTGCCTGGCCACTCCTACTGCCATCCTGGTACCTTATAAACTGCCACTTCCTGAGTCCTCCTTCTCCAATCTTTAAGAATACCAGCATTCTCTGGTATTCTCTACTACCCAAAATTTTATCTAGAAAAGGTTTCGGCCCTCACAATTCACATACATAAAATAAAGAAATGGAGACAAATAACCCCTTGTGTTCTTTACCTCTACTTGGAAAGATGAATAAAGTAGTGGTTATTTATCAACCGAAGAAGATTCAGCCAGTCAGCCTGGTTCAAATCTAAACTCAATGAATTGCTTTCTGGGTGACTTTGAGGCCAATTGCTTAATCTCTCTGTGCCTTAGTTTACCACCTGCTCACTACAAACAATAATACACACCTATCCCTCAGACTGACTGAAGACCGAGTGAGTTATTGCACATGAAGGTCTTCATCCGATGCTGGCACACGATACGACGATAGCATGAGGAGTTACCACTGCTCCAATTACAGATTTCATGGCTGCCATCTTGTTCAAGTGTGGATCCAACATTAAAAAAAAAATGAGTGCTAACAGGAGACTCACAGCTGTCAACAAGTTTTAGGCATAGTGAAATTTTTAAATATGGAATTTCTCTTTTTCCTTTGATATTTTTACTGAAGGAATTTCTTTGCTGGATTTTTTAATCTTTGATTTTATTAGATTCCACTCAAAGCAGTGCACATTTAATTTTTGTTTATGTGATGCTTCTAGCACAGTGCCAGGTGCTAGGAATTAAATATAACTGTACTCACATATACATAAATATATCTGAGAGGAGTTTTGTTTTGTATTTTCACACAAAATAAATTTGACCAAGTATGAAATTGTTTCATCGTGTATTTTCCCTTCAAATCTGTACCCTAGGCTTCATTGTCTTCAGAAATTTAACCAAAAATAAACGTTCAAGGTCTATCTGCTTTTTTTTATCCTTTATACACAAACTATTTTCTTTCTTCCTCAGATGCTAATAGGATTATTTTCTCAACCATTTGTTTTAAAAGTTTCTTGGTGTGTCTATTTTTTATTACTTTTTTTGGAAATCAATAGGTATCATCAGGCAACCATCCAAGGTTTTCTTCCATTATGTCTTTGATTATTGAATCCATGCCAATAATCTGCTTTCTTCCTCAGAAACACTGTAATTCTCAAGATTACTTTCTATTCTTTCTTCATGTTTACAACTTTCCCTTTATTACTTCCTGTACATTCTAAGACAAACACTCAAATATGCCTTATTCATCACTAAATTTTTCAGTGTGTCAGTATTGCTTCTCGACTGCTTGAAAATCTATTTATATTCCTCCATTGCATTTTTAGTTCCTCTGACAGCCATCTAATATTTCAAGAGCATTTATCTTTGTGAATTTCTTTCTTTTTTTTTAAGAGAGAAGAACAGTGAGAGGGAGAAAAAAATGATTTTTTATTGAGTTTTTCACATGGCTTTTGTTGCTCTGACACTTAGTTGTGCACATGGGTGCTGGGGTTTGAACCCATGTACTTGCGCATGCCAGGCAAGCACCATAACCACCGAACCACTGCTCCAGCCCCTATCTTTGTGAATTTCTGACCCAATCCCATAAATACCAGGTCTATTTAATTCTACTAAGCATGCCAAAAAGTTTCCTAAAATTTTATTTTGCTTCTTGCTATAAATAATTTTTATGAAGTCTCCTTTTTTATCTACATCATAATGTATTTTTCCTTATTTAGCATGATCCTATATTTTTCCCTTGTATTTCATCTGGAACATGAGATGATGTATTCAGAATCTTTGTGAGTCAATAAAGGGTGTATGGATTTCTCTCAGCCCCACTCTCGTGCATCGGAATGCTTTTCAAATCTTTTTCACCCGTCTGTAGCTAAAACGTTGATGTACATGGCAAATAACATTACTTAGATGGGAAAGTGGCTGCATCAGAATGTGGCAACTTGCAAATTAAGTATTAATTCAAGAGACTTAATACCTGAGCAAGAAATATGCCTGTTTGGGGATTTATTTTGTTATTTTTATTGAGTAAAAGAGAAAAGTATTTGTATTATTCTGATTGAGTAAAAAGAAAAGATTAAGAAAGTGGATTTGGGAACACAAAAGTATAACACAAGGAATGTGGATGAAGACTACTTTGGAGTTTGTTTTCATTCTTCATGGAGCAAAGAAACCCACTGAGGCAGCTGCACAGCGTCCTCACTCTGTCGCCCCAGTTGGACCTGGGTTTTGTGCTAATGATATTGTGATTGTAAAAATACCATGCATGCCCAAGAAGCAAGCAGCAATTAGAGATGGAGCAACACGTTCTGGCTTGCCCTGGCTCAAGGAAAAAAGTGGGGCAGAGTTTGAGGGGAGAATAGTCATTAAGCAATGTAGTACATCCTAAGGAGGAGTTGGGTAAAGATAAAGAACCAAGTCTGAACCCCAGTGAGCATCAGAGGGCCTGTGGAGTCCTATCCGCCCATGTTTCTCTTACCAGAGCAGTGAGAGTCCACGTACAGGAAGCAATTGCCTCTGAGTCTTCACCAACAGCCAGCATTGCTTGGGCAGGGGGAGCCTTGAACCAGGAAGCACAGGAGCTCGTTCTCCTGATGATTTTCGTCATCTGGTGGGTTTTCTAGCAATCCCAGCAGCCTGCTGTCCTCAGTGCTTTCTGCCTCTGGCTGCCATATTGAAAGGTCAACCTTGCTAGTACAAGAAAAGTGAAGTTTCTGCCTCACACTGCCTCATGTTACACATTGTTTTATTCTATCAAGAAGCCTCCAAGATAAGAAGCCTGAAGAAAGAGCATGGAGGTTGTCTTTCCCACAAAAGTCCCTAGGGGCAGGGAGGAGGCCAGGTAAAGCTGACTGACCTACTCCTGGGTTAACTGCTATGTCCACCTTTAACCAGCCCAGGGGCAGATGGGAGGAGGAGAGTCACAGAGCATGGCAGGAAACTGGACCACAACCCAGATCAGAGAAGAGAGACTGACAAATCTTTTGAGTTAGACATGTGAGTGGCTGTTCGGAGCCTTTGGCTAAGGGAGGCCATGAACTCAGAGAGCTTTACTGGAGAACAGAGCTGGAGGGCCCAGGGCTCATACTCCCAGTGGCCTAGAGCTTGACAGGAAGCCAGAGGCCTCCTGGGAAGGATTCCACATGCATCATGTCCGGGTGCAGGACTGCTCTTGAAAGATTTATGCTTTCTTTTCTATCAGAGTTAAACAATATAGGCATTGCTTCTGTAACTTCAGTTTGAAACCATCTTAAAGTCAGAAAGAATTCACTTTTAAAATTCCCTTACAGGTATCCTATTTACATCTGTAACCCTTTTCTGTACCCGCCCCAATTTTGTATAAGCAAATTGCATAGATTGTACCCCTGAGCTACTCCAATCAGAGTGAAGGGCGGCACTGCTGTCAGGTTAGGGGTAAATCTCCACGGATTCCAGGCACAGGTGTGCTCAACTTGGCCTTGCTCACCCACTTCCAACCGCGTTTGTTTTATCACACACCGGGTAATTCTAACATTCCCGCTATGTGGCCGGGCATGAGGCCCCTGGGAAAACTAAAAGGTCCATTTCGCCAGGGAGCAGGGTGTGGGAAGCCCAGCTGCCCACCTCTCTGGAAGTGTTTGTCTCCCCAGCTCAGCTGGATGTTTGATAGCAACTCCTTACAGACGCAAATTCTCTGAGGAAGAGGGTGCTTGACGATGCCCTAGAGGATTCAATAAGGAAAACTGAAGCCAAACTTTTTCAAATCCTCTTGTCACTTTCCTGGGTCAGTGTCAAATTCACAGCACAAATATTCTCCCGCTCTATGCAAAACGAGTGCTGGCTGGGGGACTCAAATATCCTATCATTCAAATTAACCCCAAATGCAACTTTCTCCTGGGTGAAAAGACCTCACAGGACATCTTCCATGCAGTAGAAGAACTGAGTTTCCCAAACACATTCCAGTCAAACATGTTCTCTTGCTGCCTGCATTAAAGTGGCTTCTGAGTTTTCCACCTCAGAAGTAGTCTTCTTACAATGAACCTTCAGGATTCTTTCATAAGGAGATAGATAGCTTAAATGAAATCAATACCACTAGGAACTGTGTTGAACAGGTCACAGAGGGTGAATTTATATGCTTGAAAGTTTGGGGTAGTAGGATTAGGAAGAGACAGATGAGAATCAGCTTCAGGGTGAGAGAATGATCAGGACAAAGTCGGGCTGACATCTGGGGGGCGGCAGCACATAGCTGTACCAGGATGCGGTCAGCTGTAGATATCAGCAAACATGCAAGGGCCCACATTACACAGGGAAGGACCACCGCCATTTTCCTCCCACACCCAAGTACTAGACAGTGTGTCCCTTCAAGGACAGCAGACCCTGCCATAGAAAAGAATGGTCTGGGTCTTGTTGTGTCTGATGAAAAAGAGAAATGGACGGTTGGCGTTGAACTCCAGACACATTGGCAGTGACTTTGCCATGCCAACTGCGCCACTGGCTGCGGCCGCCTGTGTGCCATTCTCATCCACCTCCACGAAGGTCTTGTGGATAATCTTGGACAAGTACAGACTGGAGTTAGGAGAGATTCCAGAAAGATCTGCCTTCGTCTCATCAAAGATATTGGTAATGCCCATGCTCTGTAGGATGGAATTGAGGTCGTAGCTGTTCTCCAGGGTGAACTGGGGGAAGGAGACAGCTACTGTCTCTTCCGACATGTTTTCCGAGCTAGTCCACACCATTATTTTTTCATAGCTTATTTTCTTTTCAAGCTACAAGAGAAAAAAAATAATAACATTTAAGGACAGACTTTTTTTTGAGGGGGGGCGGTTAACCAGAAATTGAGCCCAGAGGCACTGAGCCATATACCCGGCCCATTTTATTTTTTATTTTGAGACAGGGTCTGACTAAATTGCTTAGGACCTTAGCTGCTGGGATTAAAGTCATATGCCACTGTGCCTTGCTAGGAACAGATTTTAAGTCTACAAAGAACACCCCATTATTTCAAAGTGCCTAAGCCCATTTCAGAATCAGTTGCATACAACCTTCAAGGTCTTCCTTTAGCTCTCAAAATAATTTGATTTCATTTAAAACTCCTCCAAGAGAACCTCTTCTCCTCTAGAAGTTACAGGACAGCTTGGGTTCCAGCTAGGTGAGCCTGAGGAAGCCCTAACATTCCAAAGTTAAATTCCCTCTTCTATGGAATAGAGATAATACGATTTGACTCTTGCAAGGATTAAACAGAACAATGTATATGAGCTATTTAACAAAGTGCTGGTATATAGTAAACTTTGAATAATGACTGTTACTGTTACTGTTATTATAATTACTGTAGTGGTATTTCTCGCTTTTTCCCTCAAACTCTATCTTTTTACTCCCTGGGACAACATGTAGCCAAGCCTCCTCAAACTGCATTAATTCCTTCCTTACCGTATCACTATCTCTACTTCTGTTAAATTGCACACGTCCAAAACCAGAATGCAGTAAAGAGATCAAAGTAGTCTGAGAGGAGGTCAGAGTAAGCACACTCGGGGAAAGGGGAAAGCGACCTCACACGTAACAATCTCAAGTCACTCAGCACCCAGATTCCTTGGTGCAGAAGAATGATCACAGAGGGCTGTGAATTAAGATACGAAACTTCTATTCCAATATCTTTGGCATGCATCCTTTGGGCTTAAATAAGAAAAGGTATCTAATCTAATTCAAATTCTTGCTTGGTCTCTGGTATCTCCGATAGCCAAGATACCACGCTTTCTCGGGATGGTGGTTAATGGCAGTGTTGTTCTCCAAGGATCTGCAGTAGAACTTCCACGCAGATGTGAGTGAAGACTTACCTCCTTCAGGCTCTTCACATTGTCCTCACAGCAAGGTGGCAGCAGGACGAACATGCTGAGCTTCCCCAGGGTGTACCTCATCTCCAGGATCTGCGCCTGCAACTCCTCTATGAAGCCCATTCTAAACGTACCCTTTTGCTTCATCATCTTTACAGTCTTCTCTTCATTCTGTGGGGGACAAGGCAGGAAGTCACAACCTCTTGGCCTCCTGAGATAAGAGTTCTTTAAGATGAGGAGGGTCCGCACAGGAGTCCCAAGTCACAACAGTAACCCCACCTACGAGGGCGCTGGCCACTGATCAGCCAGCCCTTACTCTGCCAACAGTGTCTTCCCATGCTTTTAATCAGTTCTTCTACTCTTGAGACAGCTCACTGGTTGACTTTCTATCCAACACTTCCCACAGCCTACTCAGCCAAAGCAAGCCCTGCAAACTCCCCATCTCCAAGGCCTGCTCTGCCCCAGACCCTTCACCTCCTGCCTCCAGGCCCCTCCGGCATGGACAGCCCCTCAGCAGCACAAGGGGAGCCATGGTTAAATGGTAACCACCTGCTCCTTAGGGTTCCTACCCAGGGTGCCTTAAACCTTACAATAGCACAGAGGTGGGGAGGTGACCAATCTACAGATAAGGGCATTGAGGAAAAACACATCCACACTGCAAAGTTAGCCAGCTAACCAGTGTTTGGCTGGGATCTGATCTCTGTCCTTTCCAACTATCCTAAGCCTACTGGCTTAGAACACAGATTTGGGACAAACACAGATGTGACTCATACTGTGTGGTTAAGTAATTCAGCCTTTGCATTTTCTCCTCAAATTCTAAGTTGTAATAATAGCATCCATCTCATAATGTTAGTTTGGAGAACAAAGAAAGTAGTGCCCAGGAAGCCATCAGTGCAGCACCTAGCACGAGAATGTTCCAGGAACTGCAGGTGGGAAACATCCTCATAGTATGCCACAGCTCCAACCAAGCTTCAGACTTGAGTCCACGAACTGCAAATGATTGCTAAGGGGAGTTAGGAAGGAATATGGAGAAAACCACGGGCCCTAACGCAGTACCTCGTTCAGAGAGAAGGGCGCGTCGATGGTGTTTTCACAGTCGAAATACTTCTCCCATTTGGCCTTGAAGTACACAGCGTTCACCAGCACCAGCACGGTCTCATCATTGATGGTGTCCTTGCTGAACAGCTCCTTGATTTTACCTACAGGGAAATGTGTTGGAGAAGACCCTGAGCAGGAATGACGCCATAAGCATTCATTGAGACAAAGATTTTTAATGCATCTTAACATCCCCAAAGTCAGGGAGTGTCTCATTCAAGAACTAACAAGAAAACAAAATGAGAGTGCTATGGGTAGAGAGAGAGGCAATGGAGGGGAAGCAGGTGAGGAGGAGGAGAGGAACCCTCACTCCATCTTGAATGAGATCTAGTCAGACACTGGGACTGAGGGACTCTTCTCCCATTCTCCATTCCACTTCTCATTGGAATTGTCATGAGGCAGCTAATATGGTTCACCTTTCTAATTAGAGCTCCAACCACCTATTTTAGAGCCTCCTGGAGAAAATAGCTCTGGTATTAACTTCTTCTTTTAAGCACTTCTCATAGCTCAGTATGTATGGTCACATATAAACAAAGACACATGAAATGTGCTAAGCCTTGATACAAAGCCCCTTTTGTGGGGACTTTCACATGCCTTCTTTCAATTCATCCCACAGAAGCCATGAGAGGCAGGTATAGTTATCTCTTCCTGGTAGATTAACACTGCCGCGGAGGCGAGGTGAGGCCCAACAGCCAAGAAGCAACAAGGCCGGCTCAGCTGGGCCCTGAGGCCTCACATCCCTTGACCCCCACTTACACAGCACTGGGGAGCTGGGAAAGCCCCAGGCCCTCTCGAGGTGCAACCTTCCACCCCAATGTGCCAAATTACCAGTTACTCTTCTACCTCAAGAAGCTCTAGATTTAATCCCATAATAATACACTATGTTGGTATCACTCATACTAAAATTCTCTGGGAGAGATAAGCCGCTAAGGAGAAAGAAGATATTCACACGGGTAAGAATTTCTTTAGTGAACTACTTTTCTCTTGACTATAGAGAAGAGCCTTGAAGGAATGGCAATTCTGTGGCATGTGGAAGAAGAAAGGACTAACAGTTTTACAATGGGAAAGCATACCCTAAGAGAAGACGGGAAGAAAGCTGGGCCTGGGACAGTGTGAGGATGGCAGGAGGCAGGAAGCGGAAGCCTGGTCATGGAAGAGAGGAGCAGAAAGCATTGCACCAGGTACCAAAGACACCTGGAATCAGTCGACTATTGTTCCCAAGCTGTCAGTCACTAAGAGTATGTGCGGCCACCTGGGGTCACAGTCTTTCTGTGAAGGCAGAAGCAATGCTCAATCTTTCTCTCAGGTACTCCAAACTTTTATGGGGCACATGAACATTTTCTTCAACCCCACATGGATAAGCAAAAAATGCCCTGGCCTGTGTCCAACATATTGCCTCGGCCCTAGTAGCAGGCCTGAGGAGACAAGCTCATTCAGCTTGGCAAACTCCTGTGTGCCCAGGAGAAGGGAGTGCTCTCCAAGCCACACCTGGAGCAACAGGGCCTGGTCTCCAGCCTTTTCCCTCAGGACTGCCAACAAGACCACAGACTGCTGGTGAAACAGACCAGGAGTGGTTGGAGTCTCTGACCTGGGGCGAGTGGGGGATTAACCTAGCGGGGAAATGGAGTGGAGAGGCAAGACCACCGAGAGTAACCAAGAAACAGGGGGAAAGACTTAGAGGAGTTGAGCCACTTGCTACTGGCTGAGTCCAGAAGCAAGTTCACAATGAAGAGGCTGGTCTCCTTTTTTAAATCTATTTTTTTAAATTGGTGAGTAATAATAATATGTTTTTATCATGTACCACATAATATTTTTAATTATGTACACATTGTAGAATAGCTAAATCAACTGAGTTAACATACACATTACTAATGAAACTAACCTTTCAACAGTAATGACTACAATAAACAATACTTTTTTTTTTTTTTTTGGTACTGAGTACTGAATCCAGGGGTGCTTTACCACAGAGGTGGATCACCACCCTTTTCTAACTTATTTTGAGACAGGGTCTTACTGAGTTGCTAAGGCTGACCTCAAACTTGCAAGCCTCCTGCCTCAGCCTCCTATGTCGCTGGGATTACAGATGTGGGCCACAATGCCTGACTTTAGGACAATTTTAAAAAAAGAAAACTAGATCATGGATAGGGCATGTTGATTGCCCAATAAGAAAATCATTAATTTGTTGAAAACTTTCATGTAACATTTGACATATATTAAAGGAGATATGAATGGGGTGACAGATAGACTATTTCTTTATCTGGGAATATTAAACTGTTCAGATTAGAACATTATGAGTCATTCTTGATGACCCTAGCTCTCATCAAACCTATCTGAGTGGTTGATAAAAATCCTTGTGGTCTACCTCAAGATACTTTGCCAATCTACTCTGTTCTCACCACTTCCAGTACCACCAGCTGGTCCCAGTCACCAGCTCCTGTTCTTTGGGTGACTTAGTCCTACTATCCACATCTACTTCTGTCCACTTCTACAATCAGAGTCATCTTTTAAAAACACTCCCCTGCCTTAAACCATCTCTGACTTCCTTTTGCTCTTTTTCATCATTGAAGCCATACTGAAACTTTTCTGCTTGGAGAGATCCTTATTAAGTCAATGTGAACTTATTACCAAGTAAATTTAAGATGGCACAACCATTGTTGTAACTTTGAAATTCACAAAGGCTCAAAGAATATTTTTAAATATGCCATATTATTTTTGTTATATGATGTTGCAAGTCCAATAAATGCAGTACTCAATAATTCTAACATAACAGATGAACTCCAATCTCAACAGGTGTTTTACAGGGAAGATGGGTGTGATTCTATGGGTAAATGAACATTCAGTGCTGAAAACATTGGTATGATTCAAAATGTGACAGCAATACGCATAGACCAGCAAAGGGAAACTATAATAAAGCATTAGCTATATTGAAACAAAAAATGAGAGTCTGTAGGAGAAGCAATACCAAGTGTGAGACAATGGCTTCTACTTACTAAAGAAATGTCATTTTAGAGAGTCGTGGAATGTTCAAGAAGCAAGAGACTCTTGTTCCTACTCTGTCATTCTACAGTCATGGTCAATGAGAACCAGCATGGTCATGAACTCCAAGGCTAATTTCCCTGCCTTCAGCCCTTGATTCAGTTTGCTTTATTTCTCATGTGAGTATCTCAGGATTGAAGAACTCCTTACTCAAGCAAAGTAGAAATATTTCACAAAGAATAATAGTATTCCAAAAACAGAACAATGTATGTGCTTTTTGGATTAACATATGTCTGTATTACTTCAGGAAATGTTTATAAGAAGGACAGTTAAAAGAGTGGGACAGAAAAGTTGAGTGCCCCTGGCGGGAAAGGTCCATGATGGACTCTTTGTCCACATGGTGGCCAGGAAAATGAGCTTGGCAGAGGGGCTGCTAGAGGGCAAGTCATTTTAAACACGGCTGAAGGAAAGGCCAGCTCAGGAGCTCCATATCATACAGACCTCTCTTCCATTTAGAAATCTCCATTTTGCTAGGAGCTGGACAGGAAGAGGAGTCCGATAACAGTATAGCATCCCACTTGTGTTGACCTCAAAGTGTCACCACTAGCCGGTGTCCCTACAGTCCCCTTAACTCGAAACATTTATATAAACAGTGAAAAGTTGATAAGAATAAGGATTTTATTATTTCCATGTACCTTTGAGTAGCTAGAATCGCTTCATAATCTTAACTTTTTGCTAACCTTTTAAAATTCATGGAAAGAGTTAGCTTCCTGCCAGCATTATGCTTGGTTGACAGGCATTTCACTTTTATTTATGTTCGAGCAAAAGAACAATAATAAGTAACAAAAATATCCTGGCATTTTAAACATTTGATGCTCATTCCAAATAAATTTTGAACACAATCCACGTATGTGAATATCTGGCCCCAAGAGAGTGACAATCTCTTGGGGAAATGGAAAAGAATAGCAGCTCTGTTGCATTTGGTCTTTCTTACCTTGACATTGAGATTCAACCCAGAAGTTAATCTTTTGTCTGGACTTTTCAGGGTCTTTCCGGAAATCAACACTTTCAATCGTCGTATGATAAAACTGAATCACACCATCTAAGAATTCCTGTCCAGATGGAAGAAATGGAAAACAGCACAACAAAATCAGGTGGGGATGCTAATAATTATAAGAGCAAGGCAGGCCCCAGAAGCCTGAGGAGAAAGAACTGTCTGGTCACCTAACCCTGGGGAGCAGGCCTACTGGCCTCCAGCTCGCCCCCAGCTAGCCCAGTCTTCGCCTGCCACAGGGTCAGTGCAGGGCAGTCAGCCACTGCCGTGGCAGGAGGCTTTCCTTCCAGATGGTATTTTATTTGAACAACCCACATGTGGAGACATCACAAGATAAACATCAAGTAACTTGAGAGACTCAGCTGTAAAATGTTTCTGTGTTTAAGAATATTTTAAAGCCCTGCTTAATGCCTACAAGAGTTTCTATTTGGGGTGATGAAACAATTTCCAAAGTCTAGAGGGTAATGGTTGAACAACATTGTAATGTAATTAATGCCATGAACGATATACTCGAAAATTGTTAAAATGGCAAATTTTGTGCTGTACGTGTTTTTACAATAATTTTAAATGAATAATATAATATACCAAAACCATTGCTTTGTATACTTTTAATAGATGAATTGTATGATATGTGAATTTTTATCTCAAAAAAAATTTTTTTAAATATAATCAAATTTTATTCCCACTATAAGAGAACACACTTATTTTGGTCAAAAGTAGGTAATCCCCTCCCCCAACCAGTCCAGCTCTATACAGCAGTGTCACCTATCTGCCACGGGTCCTGTCCCTCATATTGCTTAGTACAGGGCTCCTTCTGGAGAACAGAGTCAACAAGAGCCCAAGGTGACACACATCCTGCACCAGGTAAAAGCTGCTTAGTCACAGAGACGAGACCAAGATGTCTCCTTCTGCCACACAGAGAGCACAATTTCACTGGGGCCACTTGATCATGGCACCAAAGGGGACATCAGAGAAGTGCCTTGAGGGCAGCCCATGGCAGAGGAGCTACACAATGCATCTACCAGCACCTTGATTGGGAAGGACAGTCGCGAGAACGTTATTGCCAGACCCAAGCGTGTGGCTCACATGACCCTTCCTCTGCCCACTCTGCACACTTACAACAGACCTCAGAAATGCAACCTGACAGTTGAGTATGGCACAGGAGGAGGTGGGTCCTGGACACCCCACCAGTCCCCAGCACACCCTCCCAAGAAGGGATCTGTGTGCCAGGTGAACCCTCCAGCTCCTGACTTTTTTTTCAGGGCTGAGGACCGAACTCGGAGTCTTGCGCATGCTAGGCAAGCACTCTGCCACTGAGCTAAATCCCCAACCCCAAGCTCCTGACTTTTAAAGTGCACTCTGTGATCACCTTCATCTCCAGTCACTCTCAACTCACCGGGCAGATTGAGAATTCCTGCTCTCCGTAGAGCCTGTTGGCCATACTCATGGTATAATGAGCCTTGATCCTGTCTAATTTGGAGAGAAGCTTTCCAAAGTAACAGCTGAGCAGTTCATTCTCACCATTGGAGGACTTGGTCTAACAAAAGAAGAAACAAAACATGACCTTGCACGTGACTGTCATAAGAGCAAAACATCACTAAAGGACAGGCATTTTCACAAAGGCAATTAGAGTTCCTTGGTGAGAGGTAATTTCTCCACCTTACCAGGTAGGGAAGAAGCTGGAACAGAAGAGAGAATGGAGGGTGAAAGGGGACCCCTGGAAAACCATGGCTCCCACGACAGTATCAAGATCACCCCGAAAAGTGTGTCCAGGACCCAGCAGTGCACAGGGCACCCTGGCTTTCTCTGCATTCAAAAGGATACAAGAAGTCTGATCATCTGTCCACCTCCTCTTAAACCTTCTGAGGTAGGGACAGCCTGGAGAACATCCTTCCTGACACTGGGTGACAGCCATGACCATGCTGTGTCTATGCCACTCTCAGCACAAAAAGGCAGGCAGCGGTGGAGGGGGCGGATTCCACAGGTGAGTAATGGGGCAATGATCAAAGTGCTGTTTTTTTTTTTTAATCATGAGCAGAAGATGCCAGGTCTTACTCATTAGGAAACTAACTCAGAGCCAAGGACATATAAAAAGTGTAATTAGGATGGAATCAGAGGTCGCAGGAGGTTATTGCTGTTCCTGGCAGCCAGGACCTAGAGTTTGGGGATGAGCAACCATCACCAATTACAGAACAGGGTGTGCAGTCTGCAAAGAAGAGCGGCAGGACAGCAGGGCGGCAGCTCACCTGCACATCCGGAGACTCTGTCGACTCTTTCTGCCTCCCTGGGGAACTGTCAACCTTCACATTTTTGCTTTTCAAGCAGGGGTCAGGTTCGTTGCTTTCATTCTGGGAAAGCTCATCGAAGTGCAGGACCTGCCCGATGAGGGAGAGGGGCTTTCAGACAGTATGAACGGAAGGAAGCCTAAGGAGCTTCTGAAACGCTTCGCCGTGTGACCAGTCACAACTACACACTCAAACACAATAATCAACACTCGTTTAGAGACATGAGCACTTCTTTCCTTAGATCCTCCGGTGGAATGCACAGGGAGTAGCTGAATGCTTCCCTGCCACTGAGCCTGCTTTTAGGATTTTAGAAGTCTCTCTCGGACTGTTGTGTTGAGATGTCCCGCAGGAATAGCGTCAGCACACTGTCCACAGTGGCCAGGTCAGAAGAGACAGTGAGGTTCAGACCTCAGAGAGGTGGCAAGAAGTATATGATTCTGGATATATTTGGAAAGAAAAGTCAACAGGGTCTTCAGAACAAGGTGGAGTGAAATGAGAAAAAGAAGGTCAGGGGGACACTGAGACCTGGAGCACCTGGTGCTTAATACATTTTTAGTTAATGGAGTAAGTGCGAGAGAAAAACAACATATTAAAAATTACCATAAATGTTGGTACCAATGATTATAGAGAGAAAGAGTGAAAAGGGGAGGCTGGGGAAGCTCTGTGAGGAGATGGAAGCTGGAGCCTGGAAGAGCGGGAACACTGAAGGGCAGGGTGAGGACCCAGTGAGCCAGCCGGTGCAGTTAGCATCTGATTTTGTGCACCCAGAGCAGGGTCCCGGGCAGCACCTTCATGGATACACACCTCATCGATCTGACGTGCACTGTCATTTCTAGCCCCCAGGCGGACCATGCCAAGGGCAGCTGAGAGGCTCAGAGGACAGAAAAAGGTATTTTTGTGATCATTCTCTTTGCTTATCTCTTGAAAAAGATCAAAGCAAAATTTGGTATTTGCTGCAATGAGAGAGTCCATCATAAAACCGATCACCGTCTAAAACCAAAAAACGAGAGAAAGAAACAGTGATTGGAGAAAATGAACAAATAAGCATGCATATAATTCCTATTTTTTAATACTCAAGGTATCATCATACACAATTATTCAATGTGTTACTGAGAACCGGAAAACTAAGATCATTAGATACAAACATTTGTGTCAATATTGCATTGATAAAGAAACAGATCTACTTTTGTTCAGAGGTATGAATTTGTTTCCTAGAGCTGTTATAGCAAATTACCACAAACTGGATGTCTTGAACAGCAGGAATTTATTCTCCTACAGTTCTGGCAGACAGAAGTCCAAAATCAGGATGTCGCAGAGTTGGCTCTTTTGGAGGCTTTCAGGAGAAATTCGTCTCATGCCTCTCTCCCAGCTTCTGGTGGCTGCCGGCAATCTTGACATTTCTTGGCTTGTGGACATATCACTCCCATCTCTGCTTCCATCTGCACATGATACCATGACTCTATCTTCTGTGTGTCTGTGGGGCGGTGTGCCCAAATTTCTTCTTTATAGACACCAGTCATTGAATTAGAGTCCTAAACCAGTATGACCTCATCTAACTTGATCTGCAATGACCCTGTTTCAAATAAGGTCACATTCACAGCTGCAGAGTTTAGGGCTTAACCATAATTTTTGGGGAGACAGCAACATTACTCCCTTCATGGGGAAGCGTCTTTTTTTTTTTTTTTAAGAGAGAAGGACAGTGAGAGAGAGAGACAGAGAGAATCAATTTTTATTGAGTTTTTCACATGGCTTTCGTTGCTCTGACACTTAGTTGTGTATATGGGTTGCTGGGGTTTGAACCCATGTACTTGCACATGCCAGGCAAGTGCTGTAACCACCAAGCCACCACTCCAGCCCCCATGGGGAAGCGTCTTTAATCAGGTTCATAGCGTCAAAGGCTACCATTCCCCATGAGCAAATCAACATGAGAATACCTCATGCTACCTCCTCCTCCACAGGCTGTGCCTGGTTCTGCTAAGTCTTTTGCTGGCCTCTCCCCTCAGTGGTCCGTGACTGTGTATTCACCCAGCAAACAGTCCTGGGTCACGATCCTGGTCAGCGTTCCCACCTCTATTAACTCACTCCAGCCTACAAAACTGAAGTCAGCCATTGATACTGTTCGAAGGGCAATAGGTCTTCAGAGATGGTGGGTGTACAGAAGTCACTGCCTTCAACATCCCCTTTAGAGCCACAGACAACACACAGCCAAAGCAGGAGAGTGACTGTCCTAAGAACAGATTCCTCGTCCCCACCCCTAAGCTAGTCTAGAAGTATCAAGAAAATCCTAAGGCCATCTCACCTTGGACCTGCGCTCTCAAATGTAAAGTCTTTTCTTTGGTCTCTTTGCTTATGGATAGTGTGATTTCCAAGATGAAAGCATAAGCCTCCTTTTGTGTTTTTGTCATCAAACATGTGACACACAGTAAGCATGAAGTTAATGCATTGAACTGAACGGTGTACATTGGCTTTAACATTTTCCCAGTTTAATATCCATTCCTGTAGCCAAGGAAACTTAATTTAAAAAGAAAATCTTAGACAACTTTTTTTAAAAATTATACCTAATTCGAGCTGAATATTTTCGATCAGCTTTAATCCTCCAACTCTGCAAGATGAACATTATCACTCCCCTTTCACAGGTGAGAAAACTGAAGAATCAGATCACATAAACACTTAGCCCCAAACTAACCACTGCCAAGTTTGTTCTTGATTTGCATTTTCCATTTTGCGCCTGGGAAGCCAGATTTGAGATAGGTTTGTTTTTGAAAACAATTTGTGAGTAATTATAGGCCAGCAGAGTGTTTTCAGGAGCCATCTGCCCAAAAAGGTGGGTGTTCTTCAGATCATGTGCATCCTGGGTGTGTCTGGCAATTCAGAAACGCCTCATACCCAGGGAAGTCACCTTGGCATTAGTTGGAGAAGACCACGACATCCAACATATTCCCTCTACAGCCTGGTTCACATTACGCACTTAGCAACAGATCTACTGAGGATGTCCTGAAAACAGGTACATTAAAGACAGCCTTGGGTAAAGCATTCCTCAGGCTTTGCTTTAATCATAAAACTTTATATAAAAGGCAGTCTAGTAATTTTAAAGCTCTGTTTGTAGAACTGAGGTTCGTACTTGAACAAAATCTTCAGCATCAAGGAAGGAGAAGGTAAGGGTCACCCTGGCTCTTTGTCCACTACTATTAAAGGAAGGCCAGAGGCTCACAGCAATGAAAGAAAAAAGGTTCTTGGATGGAAAAACACCGCGATCCCATCTGGCATCCTTAAATACTCCAGCACGGCTCTCCCCAGCTCTCTTCTGTGGATGTGCCCCTGGCACAGAGGGGAGGGGTGTTCCTCTCTGGCAGGAGCTGCTCCAGAACAGAGTGACCCGAGTGCTTTAAAGAGGGTGTGACTGCTCATAGGCCAACTCCCTTCTTCTCAAGATAAAACACACAAAACTGAAGCCAGAAGAAGCGAAGTGATTTGCACACCACCCCACCACTGGCCAGAGAAAAGTCTGCTCTCTACCAGATGTCTGTTTTTGAACTTGCTTCTAATTCTTGTAGACTCCTTACCCTGAGCTGTAGAACACCCCCAAACTCTGCATGTTTCTCCCTGAAACTTCTGCAAACTTGTGAACTACTTTCCACAAGTCTCCTGCAAGAGCTACAGCTACTACAGTGCTTTCACCCCAGCACAGTCTCCTCTTCTGAGTGTCTCCTGGCTACAAGCCACAGACTGGCCGTGTAAGCTTCCTTTATAGGTTTGTGCTGCCATACTGCTGCCTCACCCCCAAAGGAGAGGTGAGAACAACAGCAAAAGAAACAAACAACCTGAAAGTTGCTGTCAATATTGCAGGACTAGATATGAGCACTTATAGCAGCAAGATCTACCCTGGCTTTATACAAAGTTTAAAATGTGGTGAGGGGAGGACATTCAGTAACTTGATTAAAATATTATTTAAGAACCACTTTCTTTTTTTATTTTATTGAGTTGTGCTGTTGTATAATCACAAATGTATATGTAGTAACAACATGATATGCCCCTGATCCTAATCCGTAATCACCCCACATCACCCACACCCCAATCTCTTGACACTTCTATATTTCCCCCATAACAGATATAAATGTCCATATGTATCTATAGATAGATAGGTAGATAGATGATTGTGCATTTTCCAGAATTAAATGATTGCTGATTACCACTTCCTGATGGATGGTTTCTTTGTCTTGGGGATTCATTTTAAATTAGAAACTGTGTAGATCTTATAGTAACCGAATTCTTCAATGAACTTGTATAAAATTATCCTGCTGGGTCAGTCCCTGGGTATAAAAAGATGAGCTGAAGGAGACGCGGTTTCTGTCCTTGAGAAGTTCATGCTCTAACGGAGCAGGAAAAGTCCCCAAACTGGCAAAACTCATCCACAGTTTTAGAAGTCAAGAGAGCAGTTACCCATGGGGATGGGTGGGGTGAACTGTGGTTAGCAACAGACAGGGACAGGTAAACTGACCCCCTAAAAATAACAAACAAAAAAAGCCACGATTTCTAGAGCTTTCCATTTCCAGCATATAAATGTTGCCTCGGCAGTCAGTTTCAAACTGCCATAAATCATCGCCGTACCCAGAGCTGGGGAAAAAATGAACAGAATCTGTCCTGGTGGGCTTGCAGGGGCCAACTCCGGGACTCTGGGGCCTGGGTGTAGAGGAGACTTGCCGGAAGCTGGTCATGTGTGCTTTCTTGGTCTGGTGTTGGCTACACGGGAAACTTGCGGTTATTCCTTAGGCACTTGGGTGTGCACCTGTGCACACGCTTTGGTCACTGATTTTCACTTTGCTTTTTGTCTTCAGTGTTCATTCATTCACACTGGGACTGCCTTCCTGTTTGTCCTTTTATTTATTTATCCATTTATTTATTTAGAAGAGAGAGGGACAGTGAGAGAGAGAGAGCCAATTTTATTTAGTTTTTCATGTGGCTTTCATTGCTCTGACACTTCATTGTGTAGGTGGTGCTGGAGTTCGAACCTGCGTCCTCACACATGCCAGGCAAGCGCTGTTACCACCGAGCCACCACTCCAGTTCCCCTATTTGTCTTTTTTATGCTTTGCAATTAGATTGCTCTATCTGAAATTTTCAAACTAATCTCCTTGCTGGGCATTTTTATTAATTTCCCATATCTCAATATTGTGAATTTTACAATGCACATTTTTTAAGAGAGAGAGGGAAAGTGAAAGAGAGAGAAAGAGGAAGCAATTTTTATTTAGCTTTTCATGTGACTTTCATTCCTCTGACACTTTGCTGTGTATGTGATGCTGGGGTTTGAGCTAGCGTACTCGCACATGCCAGGCAAGTGCCATAACCGCTGAGCCACCACTCCAGCCCCTACAATGCACATTTTAATACAACTTTTATATTCATTCACATGATTTCTTCAGGATATCTTCTTCAACATGAGATTTATAGGTTAATTACTAAAAGATTTTTTTGACTCACATACTCTGAACCCAAGATGACATGCAAGAACAGCTGCATCATTATCTCACCATCTTCAGGCAATATCATTACCATTTTGGGGGGGAGGCTTATTTATTTATTTTTTATTCAGAAATTTATTTGTTGAACAATCAAACAAGCTTCTAATGAAATAATATTATATACTTATATATATATAAATTCTGAAAATTAGATTTACCCCCAAGAGCCCACCACCATTACCCACCCTTGTCCCTCCCCCTGATAATTTAAAAAGTAAAAAAAAGTTTTAGTTTTCTAATTCGAATTTCATTGGTACTTGCTAGCATTTGAATATTTGGTCATGTGTTCTTTTCTGTTTACAGTTTCTATTAAATGTCTCTCATACCCATTTTTAATTAATGAAAGTCATAATAAGTTATTGATTATTATAAACTCTTCATATTATGTTTTTAAGGATTGTTTTACATTATGTTTTTAAGGATTGTTTTACACATATTTTCCCTAACTGCTATGGCCTCTTTTGTTTCTATTGCTATTATTATAGAATTATTTTTACTCTTATTTACTTAAAATTGTCAATATTTTTACTGGTACCCTCTACCACTTCAAAACTTTGAAAATAAAGTGGTTTTTATTTTAAAAAGAGAGATGGACGGTGAGAGAGAGAGAGAGAATCAATTTTATTTAGTTTTTCATGTGGCTTTTGTTGCTCCAAGACTTCGTTGTGTACCTGGTCCTGGGGTTCAAACTCACGTACCTGCGCATGCCAGGCAAGCGCCTTAACTGCTGAGCCACCGCTCCAGTCCAAAAACAGTGTTTTTAATTTAATTATAAAACTCCATCTGGTTCCAATATTTATAAGAAAGGAAATATTACTTGTAAGATTTTATCTTAAGTTGTTAGTTTTAAAAAATTTTCTAACATTAGTTATCTTAAATTTGTAACAATTTTCCTTGATTTTTAAAGTAGGTTTTTTTATTTTTGATGTTCTGTTTGTTTATCTGCTGTTTTCCAGGGCAAGGGTTAGAGCCCAGGTCTGGAACATGCTGGGAAATCTTTCTACCACTGAGCCACGCTCCCAGCCTATTTTGACAATCTTTCTTTGAGGCATCCACACATAATCTATTTTGCTTTTGTTTTCTGTTTTATTTTGTTTTCCCGGCTTAACTTCTCATGTAAAATCCTCTGACTTTTCTCCACTCTCTCCTCCCAGAGTTAATTAACAGCTCGCCGCTGTGTATAATAGCCACACATTTATGTTCCTTTCTTTGCTATGTTACTGCAAAGTACCTGTTTTTCACATTTCCACCTTTACTTATAAAACGAAAAGCTTCAGTGTAAGTTCAATGCTTTTTATTCATCTTTGTATTTCATCAATGAAAAACCCCAGCAGCACGTGGGAACATTTGCTAAGTATTTACGTATTTATCTGCTATCACTTGCTCCTTTTTCATTGCAGAAAATTCAAGTTCTGAAGTATTTAGATGATACTAGTCAAACATTATACATCTGCAACCAGCTACAATAGAGATGTTACATGGTAGAATTAGTTTTTGATTGATTTTCTACTCTATTACAAATAAAGTAGAAAAGTATGGTTTCCTTTATAGTGAAAATTAAAAGTTTATAATAGATAGATATTCTAACAACCCAAAACATTCTAGGTGAAATTGTTCGGTCCTATACACAACAGGAAGAAAAGCTTGATACTCCAAAATTATTTCTGGGCTTATAATTTCTATAATTTCCACAAAACTACTCATAACCCAAGCCTGAAATTCCAACTTTATATAGGCAGATGCTATTCTACTGGAATAAATACTCAAACCAGATTATAACCAGCTAAATTAGAAAACAGTATCTAAAAACAAGGAAGTACTGTGACATGCAATGGAAAATGATTTCCAACTTGTGCAAAGGAGGCATCTAAGCGCACATTACTTAAAACACAGATATTCTAAATACCACTCCATTTTATATTTTAGAAGTAATTCATTAAATGATGAAGTACAATCTGTCAAGTAGGTAAAGGCCAAAAATTATTCAAACATTCAAAATTTTTTTAAAAAACGTCAATTGCATACATCAGCTATCTGATCAGATGGTTGAAGGCTGAGAAAGTTGACAGATCTTCTAGTGAATACTGCAGAGAGGTCTGCAGAAAATTAAAGCAACGTCACGTAAACTGTTCTTTTTAAAAGGCAATTGACTTAATAAAAACAGCCTATCCTTCAATTTTAATCAAATCTCCTTTGGGTTTCTATGACTTAAAACAACCTCCCAGTGCAGCGTTCATTGTTAAAAATCATACCAGGCGATGTGCGCGTTTCCTTCCTGCCTTCGGAGTTGCTGCTGACAGCTGGCCAGGTAAGTTTCAATCCACACCCTATCAGGGATGGGAATATATCAACTCTGCCCCGCCCACAATGGCACCTTTCCAAGTGTCATTTTGGAATCTAGGGTAAAATTGCATTTGATTGATTAAAGCAAAAAGAAAACATGGCAGGTACTTTGAAAAGCAAAGTCACATGCTTTATTCTTTCAACTAAATTAAATATTTAGCTTAATATTCTTGTATTTTCTTTGCTCTTTCCAGTTGGGTCTTTTATAATAGAACCCTTAATATAGTATTTGATCCACACTTCTCCTCATTGCTCTATTCTAGAGGAGGAGGAGGAGGAGGAGGAGGAGGAGGAGGAGAAGAAGAAGAAGAAGAAAAGAAGAAAGAAGAAGAAGGGGAAGGAGAAGGAGAGGAAGAGGATGGGGAAAGGGGAGAAGAAGAGGAAGAAGAAGGATCTATTTTACTTCATATATTTATTGCCATGGATAATCCCTTATATTCTATTATTCTAAATTGTTTACATATAACTTTTATTATATAGGACTCAAAAATGTGGTTTAAGCTGTTTTCAAAGTTGTTTTCCTTCCAACCGTGCTGGTGCAGGAGAGGGGATTATTATTTTACTATCTAGAAGAAAAACTGGATACCAATCAGAGCACAGAAATTACCAAGACATGCCGACAGAGAACGAAAAAGAGCAAAGCTTTCTAGAAGAGAATTAACTTATTCTGAACCAAAGAAGTGGTCTAGATGTCTCTAGAAAGGCTGCCCAATTTAGCTTCCTGCACCCTGTCGCCTGCTTATCTATCTACCTCTTTGTTTGGTCAAGGGTTTTAAGACCCAAGATGTCCTCACTGTTTTTTGTTTTTTTCTTAAGAGACTTTTGAAAAAGCGTTCACAGGACAAACATATTCAACAACTGAGAAAAAAAAGTTTTTAAACAGAGCCAAATAAGGTCCTGTTATTATCCAAGTCCTTAACATCCAGGATCCTGACATGCTAACACCAGCATACTTGGGGTCAATTATAACCAATGGATCTGAGAATCAAAACTCTGGGAACTGACATGATTTAGGGTCAAAATGACGATTCCTCCCTAGCTTCATATTCTTTTTAGCCCGCACATCTTTCTTTTCCTACCTCTTGTCAGATAACATTGTTATCTGAATTGCAGTCCAACAAATATGAAGAAATTAGATAGAGGGAAACTCAAAAGAAAATTCTTTTAAAAAGAGACGCTGCCTTCATGGAGAGCATAAATGACTTAAGCAACCAATATACAAACAAATAAGTAAAAACCGAGTTATAAGATAAGATAATTGACCAAAGGGAATTAATGCCCAAGTATCAAGAAGCTTCCTCAAGTCTAAATAATAAGCAAAGGAAAAAAATATGCCATGAGTTGTCTTCACTCTGAGCCACTTGGAAACACTCATGTGTTTTTTCTCTAAATGCTTCCACCAAATTCTAAATACCAGTCGAGACATTGGTCTTGATTTACAAAATGCTGGAAGACTTTAGCATGCAAGTCAATCAGCACTCCATGCCAGTTCATCCCTAACTACTTGGTGCAGTTGCTGCCCCTCACGGCCTTTTTGAAAAGGGTACCACTTACAGATGGAACAGGATAATTTTGCCAGGCCACCTGGATTTATGATTGTCATGTTTGTTGTTCCTGGCTGTGGATACAGCAAATTCCACTAGGCTTCTGGGTACCTGAGCATATTTAAAGCTTGCTTAGTTATCTTTAATCTAGGATCGCATCTGTTTATCCTCTCAATCCAGCTAAGATCTGACTATGGATGACTGTGCCCTACAATCCTGAAAACTTGGCGTGGTGTGATTGCTCAACCGGTGATGGCAAAATCTGCCACTCCATGTAACTATACGTTAAGGGAACTCAATCAGTCACTAAAGAGGGAATGAGAATTTACTGAGCACTTACCCTGTGCCAAGCACTATTTGAGACTTTGCACATACCATCTCATTGGAGTGACTGAAGCAAGTCAGTCTCTTCAACATCAGTAACTTCAAGCACCAGGGAATTCCACTACAATTTGAAGGCATTTTGAAGGTCAACTAGCCTGACAGTGCCAGCCAAGACAAGCTAAAAACAATGCTTCTATGCCAATAAAGCATAAAAGCACTGTCTGTTCCATTAAGTGTAAACTTAGATGATTCCTCCTAGATTCTACAACTCATCGTGAGCTATAGCCAATCAATTACCCTTTCAATAGCTAGTCTTTTTCTGCCTGAAACTAAAAATCCAGCAATACCATAATGATTCACCAACCAACGTCTTTGCCAGCATCGGCTGCAAAGCCATGTGATTAAAAGTTTCCTATTGGTAAGAGCAGTAGTTTTAAAATATTGTGAAGAAAAATCGTTTCCAACTAATTTTACAAACCCAATACTGAGGAAACAAAGTGTGTTCATAAGAAAAACCTCAGCACTCTTTCATCTAATGAAAAATGGAACTTTATCTGAAGTAGATGGTTTGACTGACATCTATCACTTTATATTTCAAGGCCTAATAACAAAAAATCCAAGCTTAAAGGAAAAGCATCCACTAAAACAACAAATAGCAATAATGAAGTCTAAAGCACCAGAAACTTGTTCGAAAACTTGTAGTTGGGCTGGAGTGGTGACTCAGCGGTTCCGGCGCTTGCCTGGCATGCACAAGGACGCGGGTTCGAGCCCCAGCACCACGTGCACAACAGAGAGAGCAACAGGGGCCACTGAAAAACTGGACAAAACTGACTCTCTCTTTCTCTATCTCTCTCACTGTCTCTCTCTCTCTCAAAAAAAAAGAAAGAAAGAAAGAAACTTGCAGTCACCCTTAAGATATCAATCACCCTTCCCATAGAAACCCTCTGTTCTTTCAGAATAAAATTGAAGCTTCCAAGTTTGAAAATAATACCAACTGCTGGACCCAATGTGACGGAGATGTGGGGCTCAGGGACAGGCAAAGCAATGAGACTCGAGAGGACACACAACAGGAAGAACAGGACATGTGCCACTGGGGGCCTGGCACATGAATCGTTCTAGCCTGAGACCTAAGAAATTTTCTCATTTATTAAAAAAAATAGAAATAATGATATAGTTTCCCTGCTCTGTATTATACAACTATTCATGTTACAAATATTGTTACATAGAATTAGCACTGCATAAACTTTTATGTCCTACCCAAATCTTTATGAATTATATTTATTTATTTCCAAAATTGTAAATTAGGCTTCATCCTTCAAATAAGGGTTCACAAATTATAGCCATTGGAGCCAAATTTATCCATTTCCTGTTTTGTTCAATAAAGTTTTATTGTAAGCAACATACTTGTCACACACTGCTGTCTCTGGCTGCTTTTACTCTACAATAAGAGTTCAGTGATTGTGGAGAAACACAGCCAACAAACCTGAAAACACTTCCTCCTTGGTCCCCTTTGCTGAAAAGTTTGCTGATCCCTGCTTTAAATGATGAAACCTAAATTTTAAGGACTGTAAATTTTTATATATTTAAATATGCAACAATTCCTTATGTAAAAATTAATGTATGATATGCTGATAAGAAAGATTTAGTTTCTTAAATTAAAAATGTATGTTTTGGTTTTGTCTTCACCCTAGGCAAAAGTCTAATCCATTACTATATTGCAATAAAATAATAGCCAGACATTGACTTGCTGAACACCCATTCATTGGTGCTCACCCTGCATCAGGCCCTGGCTGCACAATGAACAGGGACACACATTGTCCCTGCGCTAATGACATCTGTTGCTGTAGGAGTTTACAGTCCAGGTTCTGTTACCTGCACCTACAGATAATAAGTATCTATTGAGGACCTAATATGTGGTAGGCCGTATCCACACCCATTATCTCATTCACTTTTTCCAATAAGTCAGAGAGGGAGACATCACTATCCCAATACAACCAATGGGAAAACGAGGAGTCAGAGAAGTGCAGCTGCTCAGTCACGACCCGAGAAAGCAGCAGAATGATCAGCAACTTGAGCAACCCCCATCTCTCTGATTCCAAGAGTAAACACGTGCAACATTTATGGCTTCAAGACCAGGACAGCCAGCAGCTGCTAAAAGGCCAGAGCTCCATATCTCTCTTTCTTTTTCTTGAACAACTTACAGAGCGCTTCAAGCACCGTGCTTTTCCTTGAGTGAATAACTGGTAAATGGAATACACGAAATTCAAGAGGAAGGTTTTCCGTATCCTTTCCCAATGTGGCACCACCAAATAAACTGAGTAGGGAAAGGGCGAGGGGGCTCTGAGCCAAGATTAAGACCACACCTCCCAGGTATCACCAACTCATTTTCTCCATGTTCCTGTTACCTGCTCAGTTGTGACCACAGCTCCGCAGCTGTCCAGGACAATTCCCAAAGCATCCTCACCTGTAATATTTTCTTCTTCTGGCATCTCAGTCTTCACTAACAAGCAAACACACAAAAAAAAATCTCCCTCTTCTTCCCTTCCCTCCTGGTTCCTTCTCTTTATCTCTCTCTTCCTAATCTCTTCCATGCCCAACCCCTCCATTCCAGCTCACCCAATTTTCTCCCCATCTCTCCCTCTCTCGGTGAGGTTATTTCATACTAAGTCACCTGCATAGCAGACCAGATGTTAGCCATCACCAAAAAGCATTGGCTCTTTCCCAAAACCTGGTTCATGTTTTGTTAAATTAAACAACACACCTTTGGAGGGGATTCGAGCTATTTAGAGGTCCCTCGGTGCAGAGTGTAGTCTTGGAGCAAAGTTACACCTTTGCATTTCCACAGAAAGACTCTTTCTCTTTGTATAATTTCAGCACAGCTCTTTCTGGTTATACAAAAACCAAGCCTGTGCCATGAGCTGGTGAGGATCATTACTTGGGGAGCACAGGCTGACTGCAGTTGTATCAAAAACGCAGACAGTACCCCACTCCCTGAGAAAACCCACAGGTCTGCGCCGTGTTAAAGCTGTGAATGTCTAACCTAGAGGCTCAAAAACACTGGGAGTAGCATGTCACTTGCAAATAGAAGCTGAGTTCCAATGAGTTGATTTAATCCATAGAATAACAGTATAACTGGAAATATAACTGAATGAAGGAGGTAGACAAATTGGAAGTCGTAGCATATAAACAAATTTTAACTTGTGTCATTTGAGAAAATTTAAAATATTGAAAAATCTAAGGAAAAATAATTTATAAGCCCATCAAAATCCATAATTTCCTTTTTTCTATATGCTTTTTTACATACTTGATCTCATACTAAATTTGTCATTTTATGTCCCTCTCTATTTAATAGTTTGACCTAAATATTTCTCCATATATTCTCTTTTATTTTATTTTTTTATCAGTTCGACATAGTCTTACATATTGGAGGAAATCGTTGTTACATATTCATGCATACATGGATATTGACAAAGTAAGTTAAGGCCCATCCTAGTCCATCTCCATTTAAATTCTATTAATAAGCAATGGTTTTAATGACTAAATGAATATGCCATAAATCACTTATCCATGCCCTTATTAAATATTTAGGAGGTTTTCAGTTTATATAAATATTTCTATTTAAAATCTTTTTTTTTAATTTTTATTCGATAAACATGGTCTTACAATTAGGAGGAGTTCATCATCAAACAATCAAGAACAACAGTGTAATGACAGAATAACCCAATACTGGTGCCAGACCATGGTTTCCCCCCTTTGGGTTCCCCATGGTTCCATGTCTCACTTTACTTAAGCCCCAAGTTAATTGGACTTCTCCTGGAAGTCAGAGGTTCCCCTCGCATTAGATTCACCCATACTACCCCCGTCTGATCACCTTGATGTCCTTCCTATTCCCTTCCCCCTCCCTACTCCCCTCCCTATGTCCCCCAGGAATCTAAGCACAGTTCCCCATGATCGTGTAAGAATTCACACATGTGGAGGTAATTGTTAGGTTAGCCATCTATTGTATTGTTTCAGCTTGTATTCTAGCTTCCACAAATAAAACATTCAGCCCTTGAGTCTCTGAGTTTGGGATACTTCACTTAGCAAAATTTTTTCCATCTCCATCCATTTGGCTGCAAATGCCATAATATCATTTTCTCTAATAGCTGAGTAGTATTCCATTATATATGTGTTATTTAAAATCTTTGATTTCACTCTTCAATATGAATCTCAAATATTCTCCTCAGCATAGCTATCCAGGTAAAATGCATGAACATATTTAAGTTTCAATTTATCATATCAAATTGTATTCCAAAGAAACCATATCAGCAGCCTGGAAGGGGCTGCCTTTCGATGGTGATTTATTTTTTTAATCAGTTTTATTTAGTTTGGCATGTGTCTTTCATTGCTCCAACACTTCGTTGTGTATGTGGTGCTGGGGTTCGAACCGGAATCTTCGCTCTTGCCAAGCAAGTGCTGTAACCGCTGAGCCACCACTCCAGCCCCCATAGTGATATTTTTTTAACCAGTTTTATTTATTTCTTTATTTTCTTGGTACTAGTGATTAAACCCTGGGGTGCTTAACCATTGAGCCACGTCCCCAGCCCCTTTTATTTTTTATTTTGAGACAGAGTCTCCCTAAGTTGCTCAGGGCCTCACTAAGTTGCTGAGACTGCTTTTGAATTTGTGGTCCTCCTGCCTCAGCCTCCCAAATGGCTGGGATTCCAGGTATGTGCCACCCTGCCTGGCTAACCAGTTTTTTTCCTTTCCTAAAACCTGGCAACCAACCTTCTCTCTCTCCTGAGTGAGGTCCCAGAGAGAGAGAGTGGAAACCATCAGCAGCTTTAGGCTCCTCCAAAAAATGCCTGCTCTGTACAGGTAGATGAGAAAAAAAATCTAGATATTCTATGACTCTTTCAAGTCAGGTTTTGAGCATCTTCAAAACTAGTCTGTCACCATGGGGTGAGGACAGGGTGTAACCACCTAATTTTGTGAGTATTCTTAAGAGGGCACCAAAGACAAGCTGGAGCCTCTCTGGACTCTTTTGCCAAACTGCAGTTCTCAACATCCCCTCGCTGAGCCGTGAGTTCCGTGAGGCAGGCCGTCTAAACACCTGGGAAATGGAACTTACCTGGTCACGTTGGTGCACAAGTTGGATGCTGAAAGAAACATGCTTCACGAAGGTGCTCATGTGAAAAGTCACCTGGCCCCTGCCGCCTGGCTCTCCCTTCCACCCTGAGGGCTTCTGGGGGAACCATCACCCCACCACACCTGTCTCCAGGGTGCGTGGGGGTGCAACTCATTTTAGAAAGGCCTACACCAGGCATAGGTGACAGAGAGTAACAAGATTTTGTGGGTCTTTGTTTGCAAGTAGAGGAGGAGGGCACCTGGAAAGCGAAGGCTGAGGCCCGGGCAAGAAAGCAGATCTCTTCCTGCTGTCTTCTGCCCTCCCAAACCCTAGAACTTTCCTCTCCCTACTCTGGAGATAGCAGTGATAAAACCACTGTGACAGGCCAGCCACACCCCAGGGTACTTACTCAGCTTGTTGGAGAAGTCTGAAAAATTTGTACAGACTTTTTTTTCTGGATAGATTTTGTTTTTTTAAGAGCATTTTGGAGTTTAATGAAAAGTTGCATAGGAGTAGAGAGAGTGAACATTCTGTTATGATGTCTCTTTATCCGGTCCTTGGAAGGACCTTAACTGCAGCTTCTAATGAGAATGACTGCAGCCCTTGGAAGAGCTGAGGGCATAAAGAGGATGTGATGGGAGGAAACCGTCCCTGTGGGTGGGGAGCCTTAGTTCTCTTCTCAGAGGGAGAACCTGGGTGGATGTTCACAGTTTAAGTAATGGCCAGAAACAAAAGGAATACAAAGAGAATTTGTTCCTATGGAATTTATTCCAGTTACCTTGGGCTTTGAAGGAAAGAGTGGACACCTGGACATCAGGTCAGGGGATTTGCCTCACTTTGCTTGTTGCAAGTGACTTTGGATAGTGTAGCACTCAAAGGTGACACCCAGTAAATCCAAAGCCACATGCTTGTGAACAAAATTCAAAAGCAAAGAAAACTGTGTGCTTGTGTGTCTGTGCATCAGTTGTCTGATAATTTTGCTCAAACTTAAAAGAAACACCAGGAAAAATTCTGACAGACTTAAAATTACTTGACATTGACCTAGGCACCAAACCTGCTCCTTCTTCAAAACTCACCGCCCCTTCTGGCTTCCTCAAACCAGGGTATAAAGCAAGTGCATAAATAGACACTCCAGCATTTTACCTCCAGGTTGTTTTTTTTTTAATTTTTTATTTTTGAACAACCATACAACTTTTTAACAAAATAATATAAAATGTGCATAGATTCTGGATATTACAATTACCCC